>MNPL01001610.1:0-21829 GCA_002081605.1 Tropilaelaps mercedesae
ATATATATATATATATATATATATATATATATATGAGAGAGGGAGACAGAGATTAAGCTTAGATAATAAAGCCACTGTCAGACGAAAAGTGCGTTAATTATAAACATTTATCAAGCACAATCTAGTACGCCGGCGAGACACAGTAAGGATTAGCCCCCCTCTACCCCTGAAGAGACAAAAAAGCCAAAACTTGGTCATGTAAAAAAGCTACTAAGTTCGAAGAAACCAGCGGTTGACCAGAAAATTCGAACGAGGGTCGGACAAAGATATATTTTTACACACGAGGTAACATTTCCAAGCCAAAAATTACATTAAAAAATTACAAAGGTTTTAGGTTTAAACCTAAAACGTTTTATCTACTGAGGAAGTTTTTTGACGCACTCGCTTAGAGCTAGATAAATACGCGATTGTTACAATTGCAGTTAAGGTATCTCGTGTATGTCTGCTTTTTCTTGCAGCCGACTAATGGACATGGGTATGCAATGATTAACATATATAAAATCCTGTCTTACAAGGACATATCCCAAGAAATGGTAGCTCGGTTTGGATTTGGTAACAATGCGCCAAACTGATTACCACTCATTTTATAAATGCATCTAATCCAAATGCAGATGTGCATAGAATAAAGTCTCTGGCAAAGCACGTACCTTTAAAACAAATTTTTTGAGCCAACCTGAACATAACATGTGGCAATGAATCTTCAAATAACGTAATAAAATTCGCAGTTAGAGCAGCTTTCTATATTACCCGGTAGTTAACCAATTAACGCGCCAGTTTATTCCGTACAAATATACGCTACAACCGCTCTCTGGCTACCCTCCTGCCTGCAGGTACCCCAGAGTTGTTTACAACTTTGCAAAGCAATTGCACGAAATATATAATCAGACTTTTTGTATCCGTTTAGGAAACATACGTATGCAAAGGGAAAGCATAAGGTCCCTAGACCTGTGAATGACTTGGTAGAGAATACAGTGGAGGTCCTTTTAACCCACTGACAAGACACCACAAAGCATTCTGCGATGAAAGTGATACACACCTCTCTGCTATGTCATTCTACCCGACCCTGGGGTGCATTGCTTGCGCTTATGATATGGGGTGATTATGATAACGTACACATGATGGGCGTCCTGGAAGTGTCAGAACGACTACTACAGAATGCTTTTGATCAGGAGGACGAAGGTGTTATCTATGTAAGCAAGTTGAAAGGATCACTTCGCAACAGAAGGTGCGCCTATCGCCAGAGTATTCATCTTATGCTGCTGAACGCAACTGAATGCGTTCATCCAATCCACGAACCTATACAAACTAACAAAATAATTCAATGTGGACAAACGAATACTGCGTTGTTACTAGGGCTAATAGAAGTAAGGGTTAAAGCAACGAAGATATCGAACTCCAATATTGACTGGATCGATATGATGCATCATCTCGACTACTGGTTGGCCTGTGGAAAGTGGCATACAGATCCTGTAAG
Source organism: Tropilaelaps mercedesae (assembly GCA_002081605.1). NCBI lineage: Eukaryota > Metazoa > Arthropoda > Arachnida > Mesostigmata > Laelapidae > Tropilaelaps > Tropilaelaps mercedesae. Next base: position 1,475 of record MNPL01001610.1, read on the forward strand.
CGTGTACAAAAGCACGAAAGTGCGAAAATGGTCTAGGAAAACGTAGCCTTTAATGTGTGAACTTAAAAATATTAGGTTTGAAAAATGATGAAGCGATGTATTCGCAACATGCGTATGGAACAAAGGATTCATATTCCACGTATGTATATAGTAGTCTTGTTCTCGTCGGCCTGGTCGCTTACTAGAATAACTATTTTAAAAAAGCACATCTCAAATTGCCAGTCATACTAGTCCACCGTTACCGGTATAGCTGATTTAGTAAAAATCCAGGGATATACAAGCCGATACAAGCATTCATCAATTGCGGCACAGTATAGCTCCGACTGTTGGACTTCTTTAGTTTTGTCCTACCTGCATAAACTTGCCACTATCCTGGGCAACTGGCAATTGAAAATTTAAATATTACATCTGTTCTCCGATTAAGCTGCGTCGAAGGATAATAATTTGGAGCAGAACAGGCGCTGCCATTGAACGCCATGTGATACTGATATGGATGTTCTACTCACAGACTGACTGATGAAATTAAGACCGAAGCCAATTAAGACCTTATGAAACTGAGCGCTAGGTAAGAATATGAGAAATATTGGAAGAGCCCATTGAATCCGATCACGTACTAGCATAAGCAACAACGATGTCGCCGAGCAGTGAATTACATGGCAGTTGCTTATACAATGATTAGGTGCGACGAGGCATTGTTATAACATTTTCTTGGCGAACCGATTGCTCAAGTGACCATTTTACAGTTTGTACGTGCGTAAGAGCCAATCGGTCACACGAGTAGAAACCAATCAAATATTGCGTGATAGCAGTTTGTTCTGTTTGAATGATATTTTCCTGAAAGACGCAGAGTATTTAAACTTCACTAAAAACAAAGCGTAAGTCGGACTAGACGTGAGACCCTGGACACTGTCCTCTCGATTAATTTAATGTGCGGTATTTACAATATGATTAATTTAATAGATTTTTAACAAAAATAGTCGTATGTTTAGCAGTATTGCCAATTTGTTTTATCCAATTTAAATTTCCAATAAAAAACTATACTCTTACCTCTAGGCTGCATGCAACGTGTCAGAACAGCTTTCCAAATAGCACGACAATAAGGTTGCCATAAATTTCTTTCACTAAAGATAAACCATTAAAAATATGCATTATATCTATAGAAACAGTATTTCGCCCATGCAATCCTGTCAGTGCTACGTTAAAAAGTAAACATGATATACAATTAACATTTTTAAAGTAAAATCTTTTAAAGCAAAGTTGACTTCAAATTAATGAAAGATTACGGATAGTTACACTTGACATAGACACATTTACATAGCTTGCGATGGCGGTGTGATATCGTAAGCTTTCTTCTCAGATTTTTGAACTTTTTAAAGCTGACCACCAGTTAAAACCTAACGTTCACGGTATTGGTAAGCGACACAGTCGTTAAATATGGGCAAAGATTTTATCCTAGATCTGAAAGTCAACTCTAAATCTTAATCTGAAATTTGGAAGAAGTTTATCTCATTTTCTCGTATGAGCCAATAGAGCCATATTTCCATATGGCGGGAGGGATTTAAATGCATTCGACATAAGCGTGCATCACACACATCATATCTCAAAGTAGCGTGTGCAGGTTACCCTGAATAATCTTGTCAAAATTGCATCTAAGTGTGGATTAGAATTATATTAACACCAACGATGGTGAGTTGGTAAAAGGAAACGGTAACGTAGAACTTAGGCACCGGCATATATTATTTATGACTCTACCGTAGTTTTTATGCAGATTTTACATGATCATAACTTTAATCAAACAATGTTTTGTTAATACTAGATGTATACAAATATGATCGATTTAATATCGTACAGGCATGAACTAACCTATTGATACTCTAATATGTTTTTTACTCGTTGCAATTTTTATTGATAGTCAAGCGATTATATGGTGTCCGAAATATTTTGATTACAGTCCTCCACAAATATGTTATTTCATTGTTATTTTTTGTGTGGGCTCCGGTTCAACTACCAGTTACCTTTATTCAGATATCCGGTAAATTTCGGTGCAATGCTTAATATCTGTTGGAGGCATATCTACGTGGGTAGCCTCCACACAAAGGTTATTTCTATGTGAGCACAACTAAATGGGACGATTTACTTTGAGCGTCGCGTTACTCATTCCTTCTACATTTCTCACGAACGAAGCTCTGACCAACTGCCCGGAACCCTGTAGAGCTCCATTTCCATGCGGTCCAGCTAGAAAGGAACTCATGCATAGCCGCAAAATAGCTCTGTATCCTTTTATCACACTCTCTTAAATCTCTCGTTGAGAAAGCGTTCAGATTAAAGTTGTAACTACTTCTTTCAGAGTGAATTGTTCTGTCGACTTATGCGTTACTATTAACCTGGTTTTAGATGTTACTTTTTTTTCTATAGATTGTATATATATCTATACGAATTTTGCAAGATGCATTCAGTGAACGCATCTGACGTAGAACGCATGCAACTGCTTCGTGCCTACATTCGAGGTTATATTACATGGTGTAGGCAACATTTGACATTTCAGATATAGTTTATATATTTATAGCTACTTCAGCGAAAAAATCTGAAATGTATTGCTGAAAAATTTTGAAGAACTGATTTCGCTAATCCTTTATAGTTTGCTATGTTATACAAAGACGTCTTGCGATTATAGTGGCCCCAAAACGGGTACATAGCATCCCGGCCTGAACGGGTCTACCTTTGACCTAAATGATATCATTTCGATCCTCTCAAGTAATTTGGAAAAACTATGCGTTCTCTCAGCTTTATTGGATAGCTAACTCTAAATTGTCTATTTTAATCTGTAGCGAGGATTTTTCGTCCTTAATTTTTAAAGTTGCTTCTAAAAAGGTCAATCAATGTAAGTAGTTAACCGTAATTTTTATCGAAAGCAGGAATGGAATTTAATTATGGATTTAATTATGGAATTAATGGAATTAAGGAAAGGAAGTAATGCAGAGTCTCGGTTATCCAAATCTCCAGAGAGACCTTTTTAGCATTTTGTCTACTTGCATTTAATCGAGTGAGGTGCTAAAATGTCAACGATCAAGCGTACCTAAGTTTTGTATTGCAAAGCAATTTACCTTAATGCCATTAATGCAGGTTCGTTACGAGATCCATCTTCTTGATTTCACTTGAGCAGAACCAAACCTGGAAATAAATTTTTAGTACATTTGGTAACCCAGTTGTAGTTGCACTTTTTATTTTTTTGTTCAAGCTGGGCTAGGTCTTTAAAGAAATTCTAAATGTATCTGGGCTGAGACTATGTTCAAAAGACTGTTCATTCTGATCAGGACATATTTTCAAATTGGTTCCTCTGAACTTAAAAAGTAAAACCCGCTGGACCGCACGCTGTGTTTATTTATTTATTAGCTGACTCTAGAAGAATCCCTTTTTATTTATCCACAAATTAATAAAATCCAGTTTTTGCTGTCCCAATATCCATTATCTAGACCACTCATAATTTGGTTGTGGTAGAGATGCGTTCATTGGATGATTTCTGACTTTCTGACTTTCTTACAGATTTATTGTTGCACAAAGGAGGTTCCCAAAGTCTGACCCAAAGATTCGAATTCAGAAAATTCCCTATTCGTCAACCATATTAGACTTGGAATGCTCCACAAACAAGTTCGGATCTCTCTCTACTAAGGTGCACAGAGAGTCGTTTAAAATTCGTATAGAATATTACATGTATATGACGCCGAAGGGGTTTATCATAACTGGATCATTACATGTAACTGTAAATTTATTTAAAGGCCATAAAGGTATAACCGTATCGGAGCGACGATTTGATTTGATTATAGTGTATGACAAGAAATTCTATTACAGAATACTTCTAATTTCATTTTAAATTCAATTCGCTTGCATTCAATTGCAAGAGGTTGTGCGCCCCGTAAAGCGTGGCCGTGGGAGCTAATGGCGCTAATGTTGCCTGACATACATATGGCCGTGCAAGCGTTAATGAAATAAAGCTATTTTTTAATATTAGCGTTGAGCTCCTTTGTTGTCTGCCGTTGAACTCGCAGTTCGCCCGGCTGCCTTCACCAGATTTTTTGACTGTTCGCAGCGAAGTGAGCTGAGTATCATTTGATTGGCTTGTATTACGACGTGAATTGTGCTTTACACCTCGACCTCACGAAACGTTATCGCATTTGCGCGCTTGAAGAAACATGACCATCATCAGTAAAAATATTAATCACATCGAAGCCATCTGAAGCCCTTGCACTTGTAGGCTGACATAATCGTGCATGGTCAAAATTGTCCGTAACAGTTAGCGTGGGTTGGGCTACGATCCGTTGCAGTGCCTTGATCTGTTTGTATGTACGTCCGCTTACATTTGAATGCGGCCACGGTCGCCATTCGGCATTCCACGACCACTGCGTAACTCAAGTAGAAGCATAGCAGTCTCAGAGTCGTCGGTTGGCTGGGGACTGAGATGGCAGACTATGTTGGTTCGCGCTGGCTGAATGCTGCGGCAATTATCATCCCCCACTCGCCACCATCACAGGTAATTACGCACAATTACACACCGTATTGCTGACGGCCGCTAGCTGGGTGGCCAGGAAGGGGCACCCTAACCCCCGTATGAAAGATGCTTGGATGGAGCCGCCATACACCCCTGAGTACTTAGCACGTCTGTCTCTCTATCATCTGCATGTATGTCGACGTCGACGATGTTATATGGGCTTCTTCTACAAATGCTGCCCTCCCCCTTTCACTTCCCCATCCGGCAATCCTCTGAGATCCCAAATCCCCATCTTCCGCTCGCTTGCCTGTCACAGCTGTAACTTAACTCCAACGGCGGGGAGCCGACCTGTCTCGGCCTTTCTGTTTGCCTCTACACGGAGGAGCGGGGGGGATAGATGAGGCGAATACTACGCAAAGTCACCAGATCACATCCGCCTACTAATGCTACTACACCTACTACTACTATTGCTAGTACTATTACTACTATTGCTACTACTACTACTATTGCTTCTACTACTACTACTACTACTACTACTACTACTACTATTGCTTCTACTACTACTATTACTACTACTACTGTTACTACTGCTGCTGCCCGTCTGGGCTATGGAACTTCATCGCAAGCGCCGGGCTATGTTGTCGTATGTTACTGTGATTACTACAATACTGCTTACAGCTGAGGCAGTTTGTAATCGGGGGTGTAAAATGCAAAATTAAAAATGCCAATGCCAGTAAAGAAACGTGTCAGTACTGGCATGCGAGGGACATATTTACTGGCGATAAGTCAATTTTAATTATCAGTAGAACAGCCGCAACGTTAGCGGTTATTTGCTTAACAACTCTCGTTCAAAGTTCTTAATTTGTGTTATTGCTAGCTTATTTGTTATGAATACTGTGACAGAAATTTCTTAAATTATTAGCTGAACAAACAAGTCACGTTGACTTTACGAAATAATTTATCATCAATAATAATTAAATCCGATATAATTGACACATATCCTGCTATGTTACAATTACATTTATATATTACACTCTAAATTCATGTTTGTAACTTCGAGAAAGCTTCAAAAAGTCTCCAGATTACTCAAAATGCACTGTTCACATTCTATTTACAATACTGTCGTTGCTTATATTTGCGGGTTTTATGTTGATGTATTTACAGTCACTATATGTGACTACGGAAATTCATCACCAATGACATGTTGTTTTTCTTTGTTCTAAAGGTTGTCTGATATAGACCACAACTGTTGCTCCCGTGAATTTCAGATTATTGGATACTGTACTGAGTAAGATTCAGCAAATGTTGGTTAAAACAACATGCTCTATTATCGTACGCTTAAACACGCTCGTGGCATTATACACGGTTAGTAAGCCTGTTAAGCGAAAACAGGATTGCTATCCTGTCTGCCTAACTGATTACGATCGGAAGCATTTTTAACTGACAGCAGTCAGATAACTACGATTGAGAGTGAAAAGTAAATTTACGCATCATGTCAAATCGATCTATTGTCTGAAATTAACTGGTTTGAAATGACTATTCACTAATATTGCTTGAACTCTACACCGTCCTGTCATTGTCATTCGGTGTGCAGCGCCTTATGCTGGTTACTTATGTACCGTGTCACCAGAAACTGTAAGCATGTTGCAAGCGGCCTACGAGATGATATTGGACAGACTATCGATAGCCTGTTTAAGTGATAATAAATATAACTTTAGGTATGTATATAAGTATAGGTAATAACTTTAGGTATGTAAATAAATCATAACTTTAGGTATGTATATCCTTAATTTCGAAAAACGTGAAAGCTTGGAGATTGAAACGAACTTTAGGCTTTATAGACTACAGCTTGTTTTCCAAATATATTTTAAGAAACCTAGCGGTAAGATCCTTCATATTAAAGGTAACCCATTCTGTCTTGATCTGGTGAGAGTTTTTGATACGTTACTATGCTGCTTAACGGATGGTTTTGCTCTAAATGGTTTCACTCTTATTCTTTCTTCTTCTTATATGTTTCTTCTTCTTATAGGCTATCTTCTTATAGGTTTCTTATATGTATGATAGCTTTTACTTGTCAGATATGCTATTGCTTCTGCTCTTCCTCATGGTGTACCGTAGACAAAACTAGATTAAATTACAGAGGACTTACAGGAGCTAAACGGATGAGCTTGCACTCGTAGTTAGTCGAATTCTGTTTAGATAAATCTCGAGAAGAGTGTCGAGAGCTAAAAAACTACTCTTTGACGCGCTCGCTGTTGAATTATATGTGGACTACTGTTCTATCAGTTGAGCTCCACTTCGATAATAGAGAGTACGTCCATGACTCTCAAATCCCAGACAAGCTACGTCAGGAGTGGATAGGCTCGTGCTTTAAGCCTTTACGCTTCGGTTCGCACAGTCACCATCTACGAATTCTAGCTATTTTGCCCGTTGGTTGCGCGTTTGTCCTATCATTTCAAAAAACTGGTGGAATACCAATTGACCCTTCAGAGTCACTGAATGCTGTTTTGTCATTTTTATAGTAATAATGGTGGTGTTGGCGTGAGTCCTTAGTACGAATCCACTTCTCGGGCGTATAATTGTTGCTCTATACCCGTATACCCATCCACTCAGTAAGACAAATTATTTATCTTTTAATCATAAAAGCATGTATATTATGCCTGCTTATGGGAAATTTCAGACGCTACATTAATTATATTAGCTACCGATCTGTTTAATTTGTTCGAGAGTCCATTCTTAACGTCATCACTGCAGGCAGATCATGCACCATTAAAGTGAAGTTCATGCTACCTGCATTTACGCGCACAATGCGTGAATATATGGCAGGCAGTCTAATCGTGTGACGTGTCATTTACACCCCGCATGGCTCGGTCAGCGCTTCCTGTACTATTATATATTCTCTGGTAATAGACACAACTAAATGTGCTCTCTAGTCACTTCTAACTGCTTGATAGTAATTTGCATATTCCTCTTAAATATGTATGGTTTGTTAAAAATATTGTGCATACTATCGCATGCATTTCGGCGGCCAAATTACCTAGAATAATTATGTGCACACACAGGATGGTGAAGAAATGATTTAAGTCATTCTGTAACGTCATGTGTGCTGAGAATTTGAAGGTAAAATTCTGCATTCTCTTGAGTATCATATTTTGCTCTAGAGCAAACAATGTTTGATGGTTATTTATCCAATAGATAGCTTCTGTGCACTGAGAGACTATGAATCGTCGATTAATCAATTTCACCTATACGTGGCAGCTTCCACATAAGAGTGCTAAACACTTAATTGTAACGGACGCATAGAACGGTTTGCGAATATATTCGCTTTGGTTATTGCGTATCCTAGCTTCCACATTGTCCTTCGATTGGAAAATAAGTACGCCATAGTAGTAGAGCTCTAGTTTAACCGCAGATTATCTGTTCGCGCGTAGGAACTTGAAAATAGCTAAGGTGGCACCAAATAATTAGCGTAATTCAGTGCTTTCTGCTTTTCTCTTTTGCTTCTTTTTTTTAGTGAGTTGTAAACGAGACTATAAGTCAGGTCTAAGTAGCTGAGAAGGCCTCGTAGACTGCTGCCGTGGATAACTTTTTATTTCTTTTCCTCCTTGGGCGTGGCCTATTCGCCTGTGGTCCCCGGAGCCACGCGCCTTGTTTCTTTCTGACAACTTCGCTTCAGGTTCCGGGTCCACGTCCTTCCGCCGCGAGACCCGAACAGTCTTGTCATTGCGTGTCGTAGTGTCCTCAGGGAGAAGCCAACTGGCCCTGACGTGCCTGGACAAACCGAAACGGACAACACACATTCATACACACTACACAGTTACACCGTACAAAGGCTACCAGTACCCGTTAGCCTGCGGGGCGAGAAAAAGCAAAACGTCTTTCGATTTTAGAAATCGCATGAACAAGGTTCTGCATACGCGATGACTTAGCAGATGCCGGTGCACGAGGAAATGTGTAGAAGTATTAAAGAACAAAGCAGGGGCACGAAATGTGTAAGAAAACTATTTCGTTAATAATAAGATTATGCCGGTCTGAACTCAAATCATGTAATGATTTAATGGAGGAACAATCCACCTTTCAAACCTTCATCACCTTAAAGGCTTATTAATTCAACATCGAGGTTGTAAACTATTTTATCAATATGAACTTTACATGAACAAAAAATGTGCGTGTTTCCCCTTAAAGTTGTTCTTGTAAGTATAAGTAATAGAATTATATGTGTACCTAAACAGAGCGGCAAATTACGTTACATAATACCAGTAATTAGTGTCGATCAGTGAAACACTGAATAATCCTTGCAATCATGCAGGTCAGGTTTAGCCGGTGACTAGGTGTTTAACAAAACTTAACGCTTTATTCCGATTTTAAACTTGATTTTAAACATATGATTTTAAAGAACAGGACATTTTCTGTATCAAAAAAAGTCTAATAAGTTGAAGCAGACATGTAGGCAGTATATTTGTGTGTATATTAATTGCGGGCCAATTTATGACATCTCATCAAGCATAGACCATGACAGCTTGACGTGTTCTTAGTTAAGCCGTTAAGGTCATGGAGGCTTAAAAATGCCAAATCATTCATTAGATTAAAGCTAAAAATTACATTTTGAATAATGTAATGTATTCGAGTCTTTTACGGTGGTCTTCAAGCTCCTACCTGGTAGTTAGCGCTAAACATCTCAAAATCGTCGCATGGGTCTTTCGGGTATTGCGTGTGCGTTGCAACCGGAGGAGACACGCAGGTGCACAAATCGATTTCCACCGATGCTTGTTTTCATTTATAAGGTCCGTGTTCATGAACATTGCGAAAGCATAACGTGAATTGTGAATGGAGTGAATGAAGAGCCATAGGTGTCTGTACCCGATAGCAGCAAATCTGGTTTTGAAGAAAATTGATTGACTCAGCGTATTTTTTCAGATATTTGTTCTTCACATTCGAGCCATGTAATTATGTAGAAATCATAAAAACTGATTTTTTTCCACTTCTTATTTTTGTGCACTTACCTAAAATTAAATTTGACAGCTTTCTCCTTGTATTGTCAAGAGACTCCTGCTGTCTCATTGTTTAAATCGATGTTCTTTCATGCCTTTTAGGCGTTTGCTGTACCATTATTTTATGCAATTACATTATGATCGCGAACATCGACATATATACAAATTAAAAAATAAGCATATTTCAGATATGCTTTTTTCCTCTACATTTTATCTAACCGAGTTTTTCGCAATTCAAGTCTCTTATAGAAATACTGGAAATATTAGTACCATTGAACAAATGCGCAATCAAGTTCACAGCAAGCTTTGACGGTGTCACATACAAAGATTCTGGGACCGAATTGCGAACAGGAGGTACACCTGCGTAAGATTGACCTTTGCTCTCTGAATGGTAACTTGATAGCTACTACTCGAATTGATATCCCATAGGGAAGCAGATTAATTTGCAAAAGAGGCTTAACAGGAAGTTCTGGTTACCTGGGGTGTCGAATAGAAGCAATCACCGCATGACATTTATACGTGAGCAGCCCAATATGTGCCGTCTCCCAAAGTCTCGTGAATTCGTACCACAACTGGAAAGCATATGTTGTTACAAGTCAACGATGTGTCGTTTTAAAGGCAAAGGAAAAGTGAGGTTTGTTACAACAGGACTCACATATTTTGAAACGTCTTTTTTAAAGAATGATCTCATAGGTCCTTTAAAGACAAGTTGAAAATGTCGATGTTTGGCAGTCGAATACTAATGGCCTATTTAAGAATAAGTCAGTATCCATCACCGTCAGAATGAATAGAACTTTTAGTACTTTTTGTTTTTGTCACCCTAACTTTGATGACACGCTACCAGAACAAAAAATATGGTTTTCAAAAAGACTTATATATAAAAGACTTTCAAAATGGTTATAACGAGACAGATTGTTATCACCGAGATGCACCAATAAATTTAACAAGATGTACTTGGGTGGCCATTTTCTGGTGTTTGGTAGTGTACTAGGACGCATTACACACGCCAGTGTCATTCGAAAGGTATCGCGCCACATAACTAAGCAACGATTATTAAAGAATCTATGCTATTTCTGCATAATCTCCCTTATTGTAGTATTCGCTATACCGTCTCAGTAATTTAGCGATGATTGCACTTTTGGGCATTGTAATGGAATATATGCCACCTACATGTTTATCTCATCTGTGTTTTTTGCGGTTAACTCACATATTAAGCGAACACCGTTTAAAATGCCAGCCATATTTATGTGATTATGGATCCAAACGAACGAATTCTGCTGAAAACAAACAAAAACGTATTAGCACTATGTATTTTTGTAAATACAATCATTGCAAACCTTTTGACAGTGACAGAAGTTGGGCATTATTATTATTTTAGTTCTCAGTAACTATATCGAGCACAACTGCATGTTTTTAAGCTTTATTTTGAATAGTCGAGGAATTATTTTGATTGATGCGGCCATTGCTTGCAATTTCAATGGTCGTGCCATGGGACCCTTTCGCAGATTTACGGTGGCCTAATATTTCTAATTAAACCTGATTTTTTTACGAGGAAAAGAAATAACAAAAATGTTTTATGGAAAAAGAACTTTTTATGGAAACCATATAAAAAATGAGTGCTGTCTGCCTTGACCTGTAACGTTTGGACAGCAGATGTGTCAACCAACAATACTGATTTACGAATCCCTAGTCCCTTGCTGAAATTAGTGACCAGTACAGCGTTGCGAAAAGGACGAATGCTATATATAGCACTGCGTACTTTATCTCGAAGTATCCAAGTACTGCGCTGCAAGGCCTCGAAGGCAAGGTATATTACAGAACTTACGAGACAATCGAATTATAAGCAAACAGGTATCAATTATGCGGTCGTGACAGATTTCTGCTTCCAGGATCTATGTCTTCCGCATAAATTAACCTATCTATGACTTGGCTCGTCTACCTTTACTTGATTTGTTGTACTTGTCAGCGTGGAGATTATGTCGGTTCTTTTAGCCGTCCATGCGGATCTTCTTTTGTGGGTACGGCGAATGTCGCCCGAACTGCGCAAAGGCACACTACTAGGCGTATTTACAGAATGCGTAGCTAGAGTATATAACACACCATATATCTCTAGCAAATACTACAATGAACCTTTTTCATGTTATATTGTCTGTATAGTGTATATATATATATATATACGCCGTTTACTGCGTGTATATATAAATATATATATATATATATATATCACGTTTGTTTCGTCACTTATGAAGTTGTTCGTACAAAGTATAACTTATCATAAGTAACAATTATTCTGACTTTTGTAGTCATGTATGTCGATTGCGAAAATTTTAAAGTAACCTGTTCTCAACACTGACAAGAACATTTTCTGCCTCAGAAGAGGTGGAAAAGTGCATTATAGCTTGAAAGATTTCGATAGGCGAGACGCCGCGCTCATCCGCTAAGATAGTCAGCATAGACATTGGTTATTCCTCTGCTTTGTTTACTAGCGTAGCCATTTTATTACCGGCTACCTTATGTAGTATCACTCCTGAGTATCAGGCCTGAAGTCATTTGACGTCTCCCGGGGCTTATCAAGGTTTGCTCTCACAATTTTCTCCTTCTCGAGTTATCTCTTTCGCTATCTTTTTTTCCTGCATTCGCCATCACACGCTAGCGAAGGGGTGACCTCCAACATTAATTACGACACTCTTTCTTTAGTAGTCCCCTCCATATTGCCACGCGGCATGTCATGGTATCGCCGATTAGCCGCGTATATCGGTTCTTCTCCCCTCCCTCCACCGAATTTCTCGCCAAACGCTATGGATCGTTCAGCTCCCAGCTGTTATGCTACGAACAAAATTTTCTCTAGAGCGTTTCGACGCATGCGAGCGTGTAAATGCAAGTGTGGACGTCTGCACCCCTTTCGTTAAATCTGACTTCGTACTATGCCCAGCAGCGTTGGAAAACCAGACTTTGCCGTCGAACTAGCGTCACTATGCGCCCTTCGTTTTATTGTCTATGACTGTCTATTGACATTCGTCGTGTGTAGACCCTTGGTCGAGGGGCGCTGTCATCGTTGTTTACCCGGGCACTTCCCTTTCCTAAGGGCCTTTCTCTTCCTCCCCTAAAGAAGGGAAGGGCGTCATCTCCTGCTCGGAGGACTCCAAAGCGGTCCGGTGGGGTAGCACGAGCCTGCAAGCGGCGGCTTGCTCGCTCTTCCCTTAATTCATCCAGCAAAGGCAGAGAACAGTTAAGTTGATCATCAACTGGTCTGCTGTATTCAGCTGTTACAACAAACAAAAAGAAATAAAAAGAATAAAGCTGTGAAAGGCTGTGTTCGAGCAATGGTTGCTGTAGTGCTCGGTTGGTCTGGCTATAAGTGATGGTAGTGAGGTAGCTGTTGCCCTGGTGTTACTGTGAATGTAAACGTGCTACCCCACCTCGTATTGGTTGTTCGTTGCAGCTTTGTTGCTAAACAGTTTTCACAAGGACGGCACCGAAAGCTAAAGACCGGCGTAAAAAGCCTCAGCCGACATCCACTGAGGAGGGCATTTCGGTGCAGGACGGGTAGCTAAAACCCGCGTGAACCATTGTGTGCGTGAACCATTTGTTTTTAGTGTGGTAGAGAAACGTGCTGGGAGATGGTATTCGCCAGTGTTTGAGTGGGGAAGTTTGCCGGAAGAAAGGGGCATTTCATTACCTCGTGTACTGAAGGATAATGCGATACCGTGAACAACAATCACCGCGCCTCATGCACTTTAGTGCGGATATCTCCATTGTTAGTGGTATGATATAAGTATTAACATTGGTCAGTGTTTTCTCCGTTGTTAAACCTCCATCTGGATACGCTGTATTTGCTTCTGCCTGAACGGCAAGGATATATTGACACTACGCTGCAATACTTTGCAAGGATTATATTACGTGGATATGCCACGTTTGTATTAACAACACGCACATACATCATGGTAAGCACGTACTTTTACTTTGTATAATGTAAAGGATGTGGCATTTGGATGTAGCAGTCTGACTTGACATGCGTATCCAACAACCTATTAAACGGTTTTGTAATTCTTATAACGCCGAGTGGTGGTTCAACTAGTGACGGTTGAATATCTGCTTTGCATGTGTTATATTGGTAAACTGCTCAGCTACCTTAGCGCTATCTTGATGGAAAGTATCAGTGCTGTATAGTTCATTCAGCGGAAGAACAGGACGTATTATTTGGCGTATACCTCTGTATGTTGACCTAGGGGCAGAGTAGACACCCCTACTGCAGGCGCCACACGCGATTAAGGATAATCTTTTAATCTGGAATATATCGCAATTATGGTGGTTGTTAGGCGTGTATGCACCAATCGTTATTGGTAATTGATTCGTGGAAACATAAGTGCAACTATTTAAAACATTCAGCAGGAATCGGTGCTAAGGTGTGGCCAAGAGTGGAAGGCAGTTGTATGTTTACAGTAAACTGCCAAATAAAATAAATTCCGTGGTATTGAAGAAAACGTTCGTATCGCAAAGTAAGTATTCCTACTAGATTGAACGTGCCAAAGATGATCTTCGCGAATGCTTCAGGACATCGACTACTAATGCAAACCACAGCAAAAGATGAGGTTGGCAGTTACTTGAGATAATTTCTAACCGACTGTTCGAATACCTAATTTTGTAGATACGGCTTGATTCTCGGATGCTGCTTTATTTTCTTTGTTACACTGCAATAGGCAAGCTGCTTCGGTGCCTAATCTTCGGTCGTCGGGCCGAATGCAATAACTGGGTATGCTTCGACGGCTATTTGTTAGTTTCGGAATTTTGGAACGAGGCTTTGTAAGATATCGCACTAGCTTTCGGATCATGTAAAGCCGCCTTGTGAGATATGCCTCATTCATGTTAGGCATATGACAATAAATCAAAGAATCATGATACTTTTACATCCTGCTTATTACCAGAACTCGCTAATACCGAGACATTAAAATTTCTTCAGAAAGCATGCATTATTTTGGTTTCGTTTTTATATAATCTAATGGCCTAGCTATATTTTGTCTACAACAGGCGTCTTTTGAGAAATGATGAACTTACAATTGGGTGTGCATTGATTCAAAGTTTAATTTAGTGAAGTGCCCTTATCAGCATCACTACCTGGATTTGCTTTACCATACGAGATTCTTCGTAATTAGTCGGTGATGTAACAGCGCAGCCACCCACTTTCGCTCAAGGAAATAAGCTTAGCAGTCGAAGGATTAAGTAAGCGGTCAGTCTGAGCAACATTCAGTGACAAGGTTAGAGCCTGGTAAAGCTCCTGAAGTCAAAAAGAAAGGATTCAAGAAGGGGGCGATCACGTGTGTAGGTCTGTATGTGTGTCGCTGGGGAGCAACAAACGTGTGCATTTGAAGTGGAGGCACTGCGACCGTTAAAACATACCTACACTGTCAGACTGCCCCCTGTCTTAATAAGACCACTGAAAAACATATGAACCACATATGTCGTGCTGTGCTTTGCGCCGTGCTGTACGATTAGATCCCCTCCAGAACCTTCAGAACTTACCTGTTCGAGACTTTCAGGCATTTCTGCTAGAGAACAATTAAGCGCGATTCTCACTCGTCGCCGAATGAAAGGGGTGTGCTGCAGTTGCTGATGGACAAACCAGACGGAAAATAGTTCAGCTTTCTCTTTAGCCCTAGGGCTGGGGTCTCTGTTCATAGGGCTGATCACGAGTGGTCTCCATTCCGTCTAAGTGCAGATTTCTCTGTATGTGTGAGAGGAGAAATCGGACCGGGGTTAGAGAGATGCTACTGCCGTTTTGGTTGGGTCCGTAGGTTTACCAGCGCAAGCAGACTTGCAACTCACGCTCATAGCGGGCTTGCAGCACCCAGTTAATGGCTTTTCGCAAGTAATGAGTTTAATCTGGTCGACGTAGATGAGGCTTCTTGATTCTAGCCTCTCTATGCCTAAACTTCACTCACAGTCCTGAGACCTCAGTCACGGGGTCCTTCTGCCAACGTCACTCTTCTAGTGGCTTTTGCGTCGTTTACTATATACATAACACATTTCGACGATAACTGATGCCTGCGAGCGCTTCACCGACGCTCTTACCCCACAAACTAGGTCAAAAGCCATCAAATAGAATCACTGAACAGTACTCAACAACGGCTTAAGGGACATGGTTAGGCTAGGCGAACAATGGAAGAACAAAGGCGTCCACACTGTCTCACGAAGAGAAGGAAAGAAGCAATTTCACAGAGCTTAAATAAAGATACGTGCTTAAGTATCGGCTATTTTATTATTATATTTTGTTATTGTTATTATTATCGATATGACGAGGCTCAGGGAAGTGGCGCAAGCATCTAACAATTGATTCGTATTTTTTGCGCTTAAGACAAAATGAACAAAACTATACAGTACAATCTTTAATCGGCAGATTTATCTGTCGCGCAAATCGATATCACCGAAGTTGCTTTCTGTATCCGACGCGAGTTTCTGCAAGCGATTACTAAAATATATTATTACTTTCACCTCACTAGATGCTGTGATTTAATTTCCGCACAACGGAGAAGGCTAAGAAAAAGATTCACTTAAACAATTTAAAGTCTCGAAAAAAGTTTAAATCATAGTCAAGCTTTTCGAGTATTTTCTCACTTACAAAGTGTTTTACTACATTTCACGAAGGGTTTTTAGTCGCCGAAAAAAGATACTACTTCAAACGGGAATTCATAATTGTCTATTACATATATTCAGCAAGTAAGCTGTCGTACTTCTTTGACATGCGTTAATAATTATTACCCTGTATTAGATTTAAAAAAAAATATTTAAAATATCTAGTTAGTGAAGAATGCAATATTAAGCACCATCTTTTAAATGGCTGTTAGATTACGGTGTCCTTCACGTCAAAAAGTGAATTGGCACAATTCACGAGATACGCGAGTCGATTAGCTCCGAATGAATTATGAATCTCACCTGTATATAAAGGATTTGTCGTTTACTTGCGTGGTTACTGCACATATTTAAGAAGTGAATATAATATTAAATCATTGTTTGCGAGGTGCTTGCAAGATGCGTGCAAAAGTTTTACAGACACACCACTTTTTTTATAGATATGGTTACATATTTCTTTTGTGTGTATTTCTGATTGCTCAACGCAGTGTTTGCGTCATTAAAAACAGACAGGGGCTTGCTTCATACGATGCGCGCGGCGACGAGCATTTCAGTGTTGTTATCGCAAGCTCACCTTGATATTGCCGAAAGCAATCGCTGTTGCTTCAGCAGATTTTGACGGGAATTGACCAATTAGTTTGCTATTTGTCTATGTACAATGACGCACGGTCAGAATTGGCGCAGGACTGAACAATATCAATCAGAATACTAACAATGGGTTATCATGCTGAGAGGTTGAGGTCGCTGCTAGTGCCCTACTATGCAGTTGAATTTGCATTGATGTCAGGTAGAACCCTCATTCGGGAAATGCGTAATAATCTTTGGCGAAAAATTCTTAGGAATCTAATTGTTTTTTGCTGAAACTCAATAAATTCTGACTTGAGCCCTTTAAAACGCAAATGGTGCTCGTGGAAGCGATCACGGATCTTATTTATGCTAGTGGAATTCTGATATGTAAGATAGTTCTACATCTGTGGGAGAAATACTAGAATGGCTTAAAGCATCCAAAAGGCCCGCGTGTATTGGTTATTCAATATTTGATTTCCATTTTGTGGCCCGTAGCGCTTTATGTGCGACTACAAATGGATGAATGACATTGCATTGCCTCACGTCTGTCTGGTTGGCTGAAATTATGTTATTGCGCTGCGTGGCCCGATTATGTATTTTCCACAACCGGCACTTATTTCCCTATGCAGTTATCTTGTGCAGTGTCCTCGACTGGCATGGATACATGCAACGTGCAGCAAGGCAATCGTGCGGGTGGATCCCAACAGCACATGCAGTCAATCTGCTCTAGCCGGCTCATCTCAAGGGAGCCTTAGCTCCAGGTCTTTCAAGACTAACTAAGTAGGTAAGCTAACGAGACAAGTAGGGTGGGAAGCAAGACTAACAGCAGTGGCGCCCGAAGCCGGAGCCGCAATTTACACGAATGAAACGTTTTTGTATAAAAGTGTATCTGCGCGTGCGTCTGCATCAACAAAGGTACGCTAAGCTTCTGAAAAATTGATTTAAATCGGTAAGCGTTCCCTATGACTAAAGATAACGTTAATAAGGATGCGTTTCCAAGAGGTAGGTTCGTCCACTGCCTAAATACCTTCATCGAGACTCTAGTATGAGCAGCATAGCTCAATCGTCTCTCACTATCAAGCTCCAGAAGCGTTTACAAACCATGCTCTTGACTATACGGTTGCGACTATTGAGGCTTATTGAGACCCATTGTTTAGGTTAAAAACAAGGGAAAATAAAAGTCGCGGCCAGAGGCAAGTTTTACAGAAATTTGCTGCATTAAATATCAGCAGTGAGGTAAGCTTCTCTCTAAATTTATCTTTTTTTTCAAGAAACTAAAATAAATAAAAAACACCAAGAAGCGGCACGTATCCTAATTTTCTGAACACAACAGCTGTAGGGCAACATATTCGCCTGTTGATACCATCATTGAAATGGTGGGTTGGACCAGAGCGTATGTAGGCTTAGAACGCGCTTTCCGCTTGTTCTGATTGTATATCTGTCGGTCCTATTGGGAGAATCTCTACGCTTGCGTGTGCAGTTTCGTATGCGCGTTATCCAATGTGTGAATCGGAAGGCGTATGCCCAGAGAATGGAGGAATAAAGGGTCACTGAAGCTGAAGCATGTTATCGTTCTCCACGTAAGCAGAATATCTGAAAGCCTTCTACACTTGCTTTTAGTCTGTTGGTCTGCCATCGTTTCGGTTGTGCGAAAGGATCCGCCGGAGTCAGGAAGCTGGCGTACACGGGAAAGGTCCGTAAAGAATTTCGGAGGAGGTTCCAAGACGGAATGAGGAAGCGAGCGGGCATCACACAGTGTGGGTGCTCACATGGAAAATATCCGATATTTCGTCGTTTGCCGCGTCCCCATCGGCATAGTCAGCACAAGCAGGCGAGAGGCGAACGGCAGACGAACAGGGGACACCATTCTCAGCTTTTGGCCTTCATTGTTACTCGTGCTCAAATTCGAAAAATATTTGGAGGGTGGCAAACGCCTTACCAGATTCGTCCGCCATACCGATTCTATTTCTCAGTCTATCTACCTATTTTTCGATACGCCCGATTTTAGCAACGTTCATGTGTTCGAAGCTTTTATAGATGAACGTCGGCCCTATTGACGCAAAGGCCGTGGGTCATAGCTCTGACCGGCCGGGAAATGGTCTGGGAACCTAATAATGTCATCCACGTCAGCCTTCGTAAATCTAGTATTTCATTCGCGCACGTTCACAATATGTTTTCAATCCGTTTACAAAAAGCGTCTGTTACGATTTACTGGTACGCATATGAAATCCCCGAACGAAAAACAGGGGGCAGGGAAAAAGACTATGCTTGGCCCTTTTTCTATATACCTACGTAGATTGCAGATGCCATTTGCCTATTCTTTGTCCAATCACAGGAACGCCTTAAAACGGATCCCTAGATGTCAAGACGAAGCATAGATGTCGGTCAGAACGCGCTCTCAGCTGAACGAGTCCCAAGAACGGGACGCAGCTAATAGAGCTCCTTGTGGATATTTGAAATCGCTTCTTCAGGATGTCCAATATACGTTGTTTGATTATTATTATTTTACTACTACGACTACCACATTTCTTGAGTGATACGTGTATCTTAAGACGTGTTCATACCAGTGCCGAATAAGAATAAAGTGAGCTTTGAGGCTTGGTGAGTCTGTTAAGATTTCTTACTATCATTATGTACAATAACGTACGATAACATTTTGAAACTCTTTCTCTTCTGCGTTGGCGCGCTTTGGTGGAAATATACTTAGCTATATTCTGTGACTTAATCAGTCATGTAATGCTGCCCTATCAAATATCCTCCGAGAATTTATTGTTTCTATAAATGCACTCCTGTCTTGGATAGAGTCACACCTGCTTAATGAATGAATGATACGTGCTTATGAATGAAGGAGGTTAATGAACAGTTCGTTTTATTTCTGGACTATACAGAGATATCTCTTCGAAACAACAGTGCATAGTACACGGGAAAGAAAAAGAAGTCTATGAAGTACTCTTTCTACCATACCAACGAGGTTCATGAACTTCTGACCTTTCGCGTGCCGCCGAAGGGTAGCCACAATCAGATCCGCGGCTTCCGGTCTGCAAGTGTAGTCTATGCATTTTCTATCCTAAGTATCCGGACAACTCCCCGGCTTCAAGATGGCTTTTACATTAAAATAAAGATCTGTTAGTCAAATGACCAGTCAGGATGTGACCACGCAGTCTAGCGAACGACATCCAAGCTGCTGAGCAGCCACATGCTGTTAGATCATAGTGAGTGGAATAGAAAAGATTGTATGCGAGTAAGCAGAAAAATGTACATTCTTGGTATCTGCAGATGCTGCTTGCCGTCAGCAGGGTGATCGATGTCTTCAAGGTAACCTCGTCGTTTCCCCCTTGGATGCCGTTTCCCTTCCAAACAATGCTTTAAGAATGCCCCACCTCTTCAAGTCAGGTCGCGATTACATAGCCAGCCTACATACCCGAAGTGAATACAACAGGGCATGGGGACGGTATTCTCCCACTCAACAATCATCCAAACACTCAGGGCTCAGGGGAAGCAGAATACGACCGAGAACGTGTTGTCCCTCACTTTCGTTTTTAGCTGGTGCAGTTTGTGAAGATGATAAAACTGTGAGGTAACCAACTATATATATATATATATATATATATAGTTTGTGAAGATGATAAAACTGTGAGGTAACCAACTATATATATATATATATATATATATATATATATATAT
>MNPL01001611.1:0-19998 GCA_002081605.1 Tropilaelaps mercedesae
ATATAATATAATATAATATAATATAATATAATATAATAATATAATAATAATAATCAGATATCGTAACAATAGATCAACGCGTCTATCCTCGGTAAACGTTATAGGTTATTAGAAATTTCATATTTGAAGTCTGTTTTTATATATGCGGGACTTATTTGAGTGAAGTATGGGGCGTTCGAATAGTGGTGCTCAGATTTATACAGCTTAATGATAAACTTTTATTTAGAATTCAAATTTTTCTAATATACTGATTTCCTGTGGCTTCTTGGTGTTTTAATATATAAGGTTTTGATATGCAGTCCTGATGATAAATATTTATATCTCGGAATGAGCAGCTGTGCTCACCTGTTGTTAAAACAAGCGTCGTGACAAGCTTTCACAGGTAACGAGTAAGTAGGGCAACCTGACTGACTGGTTTTATTCCATGTATTCTAGGTCGGTAACGGATCCTCGAGATGGCGCACGCGTTGCTCTGAAGAAAATGCCCAATGTCTTCCAAAATATGGTTTCATGTCGCCGGGTGTTTCGTGAAGTGCGAATGCTCTGTTCACTTCAACATGATAATGTCCTCCAGGCTCTTGACATTCTCCAACCTCCGCACATTGACTTCTTCCAAGAAATGTAAGAACAATTTCCATTTTCAGATCGCAATAAGGTTCGCACCATTATTGACATACGAATATATTATTGCTTATATAGTGTAGCTATACAGCTTAATATAGTAGCTATAAATACACAAAATACACGACTTCAATTAATGTTTCAGTTACGTGACAACAGAACTGATGCAGAGCGATCTACATAAGATAATTGTCTCCGGTCAACTCCTCACAACTGACCATGTAAAGGTGTGTGCCACAAACGATTATAGATTAAGATAGATATATTAACATGGAACGGCTGGAACCAACTGACATAAGGACATATGAAGGTTTGGGGCCTAGCGTGCCTTTATAAGTGTCAGGCTAACATCTGGAAATTATATTTAATTTTTGAGTTATTTAAACCATGACAATCTAGGTTTAGACTCCTGTTAACATTCTAGATAATATGGTTTGAACATTGATTTTGTATTACTTACGATTATTATAGAATAGTTCTCCTTTTTTGACCATGTAGCTGTTTCATTATTACTGAGGTGAGTGAAAACCCCGAAAAAGTTTAACAACCACTGGTACCGTATGTAATATATTCTTTGTGTCCATGAAAATTAGGTCTTCTTATACCAAATTTTGCGCGGCCTAAAGTATCTCCACAGTGCTGGGATCCTACACCGAGACGTGAAACCAGGGAATTTGCTCGTCAACTCAAATTGTGTACTTAAAATATGCGACTTTGGTCTTGCAAGATGTGTGGAGCCCGATCAGCAACGGAATATGACTCAAGAGGTACAAATGACCTACGCCGTAATTGCTTAATTGCGCATTAACCAAGTAAAAACATATAATAGTCTCGAAGTATTATATGCAGTATTCCGAGACGGTAATTATATGTGGAATCTACATGTGTTTTCGGTTATCACATTTATCAGGCTGCATTTTTGAAAATAAGATCCTACAAAAATTTTAAATTGAGATCAAAGTTGAAGTGCAATGCTGCCGTTTCCTGGGAATACACAAAATGAACACAAACATCATTCCATTTAACAGCTGCTCAATCTGGCCTCTAATTCACAGTAAAATAACTTTCTAATATAAGATATAACTGTGGAAACTAGTGCGTGTCTCGAAAAAATGGTACACATAGGCGTATAACAATAATATAAAAATAATAGTTTTGGGATTTGATAATATTACTCTGTCTTAGGTCGTAACTCAGTACTATCGTGCACCGGAGCTCTTGATGGGAGCGCGACACTATGGGTATGCAGTTGATATGTGGTCCGTTGGATGTATTTTTGCTGAACTTCTGGGCCGACGTATCTTATTCCAGGTAAATATATAATCTGCTACACACCTGATCATGATGTTGAAGAACAAATGTTTCTTATACGTTTTCGAGAATAGGAAATTGATTAATTTTAAAAATCAGATTAGAGTTAAGAGCATATGAGTATATCTTTAATTTATTTTCAATCCATAATAAAAATAGAAGTACTTTTCTTAGTCTTTTGTTCATATCGTTACATATATAATTAGTAATGAAGGTATATTTTTTCAAAAGGAGACAAATTTTCTTCTGAAGGCTTACTTTTTAGCCAGATAAATACAGTGATCTGAACGTTCTGAGTGAAACGAATTGAAAAAAAGTTGTTAAACTCAGAAAATCATATGTTAGACAGAAAAGTATGTAAAATCGTATGTTTCTCTCCTGTGTAATATGTGTGTGTGCCAGCTTCATTACATATGTTTTTCTATATCACGACGGAGAGGCGCTTATGTGTGTCCCGGTTGCATGGAAAGGTATTTGCTAGACTAGTGTGGGGTTAATGCAGAAGCGAGCGTACACCACTAAAATTATGTCACACTAATCTTCACCGCGCGGCTCGGATCTTCATTTAATTGTGGTACTACACGCCGGTGTGTGGCGGGCGCCTACCGAAGAGTTCGGTCGCGACCTCCCGTTGGGTTATCCACCACATCCGATGCTATTTGTTCTGAAACGTGTGAACCCGACAAGTGAGTAGCGCCAGGATCGCGTCCTTGTCCATCTTGTTCGACTTGTACCAGCTTCTTCCTTTGTAGCACTTGGTCCACGAAGGCTGTTGTGTTGTTTGCCAACTAATTGCTTCTGTCTTCGCACATGTAGTGCACACAGTCCCGGTTTGTCCTGGCCTATAGGTGTGATAGCAAATTCCTGTAATCACTGAGGGCTGAGCAACGGATGAAAGTATGGTTTACCATGTGACAGAGGTCGCAGACATTACTGGTCGTACATACATGACTGGAATGAACAGAATAAAAGGCTATGTTTAAAAAATTCCACTTTCACATTCTAACCAACGTAATAAAAACTAACGTAACGTAATTTCGTACTTTAGGCACCAACTCCAATCGCGCAGCTGGAAATGATTACTGATTTGTTAGGCACCCCAGCCAGCAGTCAAGAGTTGGAGGAGTTGGCTTCTTATGCCTGCGAGGGCGCCCGTGCGCACATGTTACGCCGACCTGCGAAACCGCCTTCCCTGTCCGCGCTCTATACACTTGGAGCTCAGGTACTGTATAATGCTAGACGAAATACAATGAAAATTAATAGATGTATGGAATATTCAATTGATCTTAAGGTCACGACTACCGCGAAACAGCTGTGAATGCTTGCATTCTAGGTGTATTCACTTTTTATGAATCATTTGTTTTTTTAAGTTCTCTCTTGTCACGGGCTCCTGCACATATGTCATGTGGTATTACACATTCTATTCAACTCGATACAATTTAAATTTATATAGTTAAAACGGTGGCTGATTGATGTCATACAGGCTACACCGGACGCAGTTCACTTGCTATGTCAGATGTTAGTGTTTAATCCTGCGCGGCGTCTAAGTGCTGTTGACGCATTAGCGCACCCTTACCTTGATGAAGGCCGATTGAGATATCACTCGTGTATGTGCCGCTGCTGCGTATCGTCCAGCTCTTCATCGCCTTCACCAGCCCACAGTGGACTACGGCAGTACGCTCGAGAATTCGAACCTATTGCTAACGCCAAATTTGATGATACCCCCGAAAACGAGTTGAAAACCGTTATGCAGGTTAAAGGTTAGTTTCGAAAACTAAGCAAATTCATACGATTGAAGTCATGACCATCTTCTGACCTATTACTTCTAAAATGTAACAGGTGTTCTGTAGTAGCCTCTTTTTAATATGATCGTTTTCCCAAAAGATCGTTCAAGCTTCGATAATAGAAATATCGGTAAACTAATTACAAGTTGCTAACCTTAACAAGAATGCAGCTAAGATGCATTAGTAAATCTCTTATTGTAGTATAATTGTTTAATTGTGTCATTGTCATCAAGCAGTCAGTCACCCTGTACTCCTCCAAAGGCAATTCGTCCGCAGCAGGCGATACAGCAAGGTGTAAGGTATTTCGGTAGTCAGCTCTGAAGGCTGGCCACTCTACCTTGGCCCATGCGAGGGCTGTGGCTATTAACCTTAGGTTCTACCAAGGTCCATGAAAAGTGTTTATTGGCTCGTCGGCTCCACGGAGTCAGCAGCACTTCGGTGTTGTCTGCGGGGCTACCTGCCGCTTGGGGTTCAGGCATAATGTGGCATTTGCCATTGACTAGTATAATTGTTTAAATCAGTTGAATAGGTTAGCCCTGTAAGCAATGCTACTTCTCGCATGTCAAACGATGTTTAGTGGTATTCTTTATCCAAAAGTATCTCCAGGAAATTTAGAAGGTTTTCGTTCTGTGACTTTAATTTCTTTAATAGTCACCGTATGTATGAATAAGTTTGTGAAACAGTATATGTGCGAAACGCTATTTTTTATTGCCCCGGTAGAACAAAAGGAAATATTGATGTGGTCAACTATATGCAATCATTCTATGATGCCAATGTCGCGGCTTGATGGATTTTGTACTCGATGTAATATTTTACAAATTAGTTATGAGGTTATTACTAGTGTAAGGTGAATAAAACAGAGCACGCTAAGTTACTCTAGGTAATATTGTAATTCTTGTAACTTTGCTGGCAGTAACACTCTTTGCCATAATTCTACTACGCTGTGCCTGCTGTTATCAGGCTCTTCGGTGTATTAACTAGTAGCGACGTCCATTTTGTGCGATGAATTTTCACTAGTAATTATAAATGCTTCTCATTGCTAATTTCATATCTATTTGTTTCAGAAAAACTTCACAAATTTATCTCAGAGAGATGCGCTGCCTCGAATCGTGTCCCTTTGTGTATTAATCCACAATCAACAGCTTTTAAGTCATTCGCAAGGTAATGCATTATTTGCACACCTGTTGGTTGCAAGCCGCGTTATTTCTCCACTGGGCTTTTGTAAAGTACTAATCTAACAACACTATGAAGCAAGGTTATATAAGGTATGATTTGATGGTAGAGTATGACATGCAGTATGTATCATATAGTCGGAATTCTCTACCCATATTTACTGCTTGCAGTTCGACAGTGGCACACCCTTCGGAACTTCCGCCTTCACCACACCAATGGGAATAGCGGCACGGAACTCGAGACCTGTTGGCTTCCTTTTGTATGTGCTCCCAACACTGTAACCACCATGAATGCGACGACGATGATTACGAATGTTGTGTCTTAGAACATGAATGGAGACACAAACTCTGCGATAGAACAAAATTATGTTGTCCCATGGACGACGGAGGATCGCTTGGGAGAAACAAGTAGGAACCACCACTAGTTTGACGTAGAATTAAATAGATTTGGTAGTTAGTTAGTACATTTATGTTACATACATAAATTGAAGAGAAAAAACTAAGAAACCGAAGCACAATTCAGACGTACTTTCGTAGCCTCGTAAATCTGTACCATCGATACTACTTTTGCTGGTCACCGTTTCAATTGTTGGAAGGAGACAGCAAAACAAACCCTTAATTACTACGTCACCGTGTCGAGCCATTATGGCACCCAACGGTGAGATAAAATGAGGATTAAACGATACAGATGAAAATGAAATGTGAAAAGAGGCATAAATAAAGGAACTAAGGGAACCATGAGATGGGTGAATTATGCGGTATATAGACTTAGATTTATTCACGATGAAACTGTCTACCATAATATCCACTGCAACAAGGTGCCAATCCTCTGATTCTATTATTTCTTCGGATTTTTTCGTATTAACGAAACGTAAAATGTTTGACCCTAAATCTTTGTCACACTTACGTCTCTCATCAATAATGATAATGCTCAATTACTAGACGAAGGATTGTGTTGAATACGTTGTTACATTTGTTAACATTTAGTTTGATTGTTTTGTACCTTTTCAAACAGAGCAAAACAAGGAGCCGCCGGAACTCGGATATTCTGTGAGGCTACTGACTCCAACGGAACCATTCAACCCCGAAATTTATCAGACGATTGAAATACATGGAGCGTACACACAGGCGCCAAGTCAACACGGGATGACGCTGCCCACAGCTGGCCGCTAAAACATGAGCGCACGTACCGGCGGTATTGGCTAACTCTCATGTGGATGTAGTGTTTGGCAAGCCGAGGCTTTAGGTCTGATGGACTGAAAAGAATCAACTTAAACAACAATCAACTGCGTCATAGTGTTTTGTAAATAGATAACGCAAAAACCAAGACTGTTGTGGAAGTCAACCAGGTACAGAAGAACGATCAATCCGGTTGCTCGTATCGATTGCCGCAAGGGCTGATTTGCTAAAGGCAAAAGTTCAATTAGTTGTAGGATTCAATTTCCAAGAGTGGTAGCTATGATATTGAAGTGGGCTACCTATCGTAAGCGCCGATCTCTCCCACTTCTAGTGGCCAATTACTCAAATAATTTATAAAATGAAAAATTAAAATTCGCAATCGTGACACTGATCTTTTGAAAACGTTCGGAGATCAGTCAAGGAAAGGCTTTCTCGAGAAGGTAGGCTCAGTATATTCCACACCTGTTGAAATTAAACCGTACTTAGAATGGAGGTTAGACGTTATGAAAATATTTGGGAATACGGGAATGGAGGCTGCACCGGTGCTAGCGGCACTCCACCATTGTACAGAGGGCTGGCTTTATTTTCCAAACATTTTCAATGTGTGTATGTGTGGGTGTGTGTGTATGTGTGTTTCTTACAATGATGGTTCAGATGGACATATATTCAACTTGTATTATATCGTCCACGTCGTACATTAATGATGATTCTATTCTATGAAGTAAATGAGCGGATTACGAAAGAGACAAGCCATCATCGTTTCCAGATCAGCTTAACAATTTCGACTCATCGGATGTCGATTGCTGTTACGCAATTAAACCACGCTAATTGACCCTAATAATAGTAAAGGTTAAATAACTTTATTCAAATGTTTAATAAGTGCATTAAAATTCAGTGTACATTACTACTTTGTTTGACTTATCTGGTCTAGTCTAATATTCGCTTATTAAAATTATTTGATGAAACATGGTAAGGTTTACCTTATTTGATGAAACATTGTGTGGTTACCGCATTTTATCAGCACAGGTTTACTAGAAAAAACTTCCTAAAGAAAAAGCGCTGATGCGAAATCACCATAATAATAGATACCATATAGATAATAATAATAATAAACATGTGTGTATACTGATTTCTATAGGTTCATTACGAATTATAGATAAAACATTGAATATATAGATATAATTGGTTTTTATTGCGTTAGCATTTGGGTAGCCCAAAAATAAAAACAGTCTATTTCAAAGGATTTCAAAAAGGGAGTAGTATTTATTAGAAGGTATAATTATAAAA
This sequence comes from Tropilaelaps mercedesae, assembly GCA_002081605.1. Classification (NCBI taxonomy): domain Eukaryota; kingdom Metazoa; phylum Arthropoda; class Arachnida; order Mesostigmata; family Laelapidae; genus Tropilaelaps; species Tropilaelaps mercedesae. Next base: position 7,355 of record MNPL01001611.1, read on the forward strand.
AAAACTTCCCTACAGGATAAGGAGAAAGAAATGAAAATTGAGGTTGAGATGGTAAGGTCGTACTTTACCTACATAGTAGTTTTTTCTAGAAAGTCCGAATGCTGCTTCAATTTCAAGAAAGTACATTCTGCACTAGTCCTAGAGGGCGAAACGACTAAGAGACAGAACTGTTTTATATTTTGAAGATGTCGATGTTTTGGTGTTACGCGGTTTTTGATTGCACACATCATGTAATGGAAACCGGTGGCATTGTGCTTACCATGTAGATTTAGGCCCGAATCCTTTCGAAATCGAAAATTGTGACGTGATTCTGCATTAAAGTATAATGGAATCACATTCAAATCAACTGTGCATTCGTTAGCTTCGAATGCGACTTAAAGCAGTGACACTAATCGTTCAATCTAAAGTTTGTAGTGAATTTATCACTGTGCGGCTTTACGCATTTAGGGCCGCTAAATCTTAGAAGCTATTCCAGTGTCATTGCCGCTGAATCGTTGGCACGTCCGTTAAATTGATTTTGCTATGTTATCCCTTAAAGTCATAAAACGATATCCTGTCGAAACCGAAGCCTAATTTAAAAGGTTTTGTATTGCGACAGCTGTCTCGGTTTGTCATTTGCCATTAGCAGACATTGGAGGATTAATAATCTAAATAATGGTATTGAATTCTGTTTGCATCCGATATACTGGCTTTCAAACCGCGAGTTTCTAAATACTGTGGCAATTGCAAATAGTATTTTTTCTAGAACGGAACTGAACTCAATCAAAGCAAAATGGGGAAAATATATGGGCAAACCCACTGTTTGCTTTGTGTGCGTACTTTCGGCTGACAAAATGTCAGTTATCCTTATTATGATATAATAGAACAATGTAATAACAGGATAAATAGAAAAAGCGAAAAATCGCCCCTAGAAAGCATGCCAATATTCTACTGAGTTTGTATAGTAGTTACGTCTGAGTATATTAATTTTGGAAAGACAGTATTCTTTAATAATTGTTGTTAGTAAATACGAAAGGTTTTAGAAACAGCACGCCAAATTGCGGTTAGATTACGTCGAGGCAGAAAAGCTTTCAAAAGAAGGATGCAAGCACTAGCAAAAAAACAATCTACAACCAATCCTGGAGAGCGCTGATTTTCGATTAAAGGTGGAGGAGCACAAATACACGGGCGGCAGCGCACAGCATTATTCTTTAGGTGATTCAAAGTCCACTTAGAGGAATACCAGAGAAATAAAAATAAAGTATGTAGCGGTGAATTACACAGAAAACGACAGTTCAAAATCACAGAATAGTAACCAATGAAAAATGAATACCGATTTATACCTTAAATTGTTTCTATATTCTCTCTTACTGCTGTTGCAAAGAATAAATATCGCAAAAAATAAAAAAAAGTGTTTCAACTCAGTAAGATTATTTCATCATAATTGGGTACGCCAATAAATATATAGAAAAACGTTGAGTATATTAGAATTTGAGCTTGTCTCAGCATTTCGTAAGCAAACGTATGCAAATTTTTATGTTAGCATTACTTTAGGTAGATTGAAAGCTTGAAAACACTCGTAATTCAAAGTACCTCACATTATTTTCCCTAAAAAATAGACAATCCTCCTCATTTTCCAATTAATTCAAGAGCTTCGTACAGCCGGACGTAGAAATAAGTAACATTGTTGGTACGCCTAAAAACAGCGTTTGATTAAGGTTGTGTGGAGAAAAGCGAGCGATTTAGCTTGGCGCACGACAGCTGGTGTCCCATAGGCATTCTTGTTTTGGAACGGAAAATGATGGAGTTCTTTAGGCGTAGATATTATAGCCGATGACCTTGAATAACTATCAAGGCAAGAGATCTGTTAGTGGCAAAGACCAATGAAGTCCGAGAGGACATCTTAAGCTGGCTAGATGAGCAAAGCCTTTCGTCCCCGCAAAGATTGAGGCTGCTAAATATTGGCCGTAGGGTCTGAAAAAAGCAGATGTCATTTTCTATTAAAGTGTTTACTTGGACCGCGGTTTTCGGGACGTCGCATTCCCGTTAATTAGCGGCAATGGCGAAGACAGCAACGATCCAAATAGCCCGGGCTTTTTTAGGGAGGTTGTAAGTAATGCCTATAGCACTCGCACGTCATTGCAACTATTCAGTGACTTCTGTGGGACCTACTAAGATCCCCATCCCTAGATTCGGTAACCGGTAGGGCACCACTTTGATAGCTTAGGAATCTTTTTACCCGGTGTCTAGTGTGCCGCTGATTCCTACTGAAGGGATGCACCGAGAGTCGAGTGGAATATGGTTGCTCGATAAGCATAATGGCATTAAGCCCGACACTTGTTCTACGCTTCATCATCCGTCATCAGGCACTTTATGACCTCCGAGAGAGTGTTCCTAGGACAGCCGATCATAATTTCAAATTTCACTCAGGGCAGAATAGTGCAACACTGTGTGTCACGTCCTCCACATCCCCGGTGTCACGAGTCGGACCTGCCCATCCTGAGCATGTAGAGCTGGACCAGTTCGTGTTTAGTTAGTACCTGTATCACGTAGTATAGCAACTTTCCTGCTGAATCGAATTATTGCCTCACGTCTGCAATGAGAGGTTTAGTGCACGCCCCTTTAATGATCTCCCCAGGTCTAACCTCTTTCTAACCGCCGCATTAAGTGTTTCACGTCTCATTTTTATGAGTTACACGTCTCCTCGTTCAAAATACTTCATGCTTTTCCACTTGCCCAAAAGGTCCCATGCCAACAACTCAGCTAGAACCAGGAAAACCTCAGTCAACACTCAGACACACAAGGCACACCCGGATTGCCAGCGTCCTCTGAGCTGACCGGATACTGCTCCTATTACTTACGCTCCGAAGTGCCATGTCCTCCCGTGGCAGTTCGGGAGAGGCAAATATTGCGGTCCACTGCTTGACTGAGGCCAGAAGTCGTCACTTCTCGTCCAAGACTCCACTCACCCGAGTATGAAACGCGCGAGGTTCAAGTAGATTTTTTGGACACTGAAAGCAATATAGGCAATGTATGCTTTTCCGTTGAGCCCTATGTTGAATAACCCTGAGGTACTTGGCTTTTTTACCAATATCGATTCGGTGTCCCGCTAACATCGGATGGATCTCTCTAGTTCACTTTATGTTAGGTACAGTACCTGGGTCTTATGCAGCGCCAATTCTAGGTGGTTGCAGATCTTTCAGTCGTTAATTGGCTCCAAAGCCTCATTACTGACCGCCTGTAAGGTATCTTCTTTTCGGGCTGTGACCAGAAAGGTCAGATTTTCGGCGTATGTCACAATCCATGCCACTTCAGGTAATTCCAATTCGAGAACATTGTTGTACGCCATCTTCTAGAGTACGGGTCCTAGAATCGAGCCCTGGGGGATCCGGACCCGGACCAATGCGTTCTCTGTGACATCGGGGATGTGGACGACGTGACACACACAGTGTTGCACTGTCCCGCCCTGATTGAGGCGCGGAATACTATGATCGGTTCTTCTGGGGACACTCCTCCGAGAATCGTAGGGTATATGATGACGGATGGCAAATCGTGGAAGAAGGTGCCTGGCTCGATGCCATCATGCTTATGAAGGTTCAAAAGGAAGAACACAGGCGACGTAGACTTGCGTAATCTGAACGGTCTATTTCCCCAGAGACCACCCGAGAGATGGTCTTTTTTTGGAAGAGATGACATGGTGAAAGGCAGGACCCTAGCAACCACATTCCATGGAGCTGACTCTCGGCGCACCTTTTTAGTAGGTACCGATGGCGTGCTACACCGAAGAAGAGTGAGGAGATGATTGTCTCACACTCCTAGGGTATCGAAGTAATGTCTTACCGGCTACTGAACATGTGGGGGGAACACTGGGCTTTAGTGGGTTTGTAGGTTCCACACTAGTCACTGAATAGTTGCAGTGACGCGGTAGTGCAACTAGCATTACCCGAAACCCTCATAAAAAGGGTATACTGCCTCGGTCTTATATGGCGCCAATTCTAGATGGTTGCGAGTCATCCGATGATTAGTTAGCCCCAAGCCTCATTAAGCACAGCCTGTTAGGTGTGCTCCTTCCGAGCTGGGATCAAGAAGACCTAGGAAGGTAGGAGTCCCGAGGAAAGTACAAAAAGCGAGACAGAGATGCACTTTTTGTGGCCCTCACAAAAACATGTCTGAAATTAGTTGGTGTCCCATTAAATGTATGTAGTTTCTATAGCGTATGAACCTCATACGGTTATTATGCATGCTGGAACTACAGCTACACCGAGTCGATAGCGCTCATATCGCAAAACTCATGCCTGTCCATAGTGGTGAGCATTTCACACACTCAGAAGGATAGTGATACAAAACAACCTTGAACAAAGTTGATGGTTTGTTCCCATTAAGGCCACGTTGAGTAGACGGTGAATTGCTGTTAGGAGTGGTAAGTTTGTTCGCAAGCCAAGCTAGGCGTCCGAAGGGAGCATGCACAGAGGGGGAACAGAAGGGATTACCTTGCCTCTTTTGGGGAGTAGATTTGATTTTCCCACCGCTTCTCCCACTGTCTCGGCGCGATCCTCTGTATTAGGTATTCTAAGCAATGGTGATCCCATAGACTTTTCTTGGCGTCAAGGATTTGTCATATTTGACATTGAGCGCATCCGTTTTGCAGGAGGTAAAATTCATTTAGGACTTTTGATTATGCTTATGGAATGGAGGCGTGGTACTTTGGTTGAGCGTGATCCGGTCGTGCGAAGCCATGCACTTAAGTACGCGTGTAGGGCGTGGGGCTAGGGCCTCAAACTTCGAAAGCGGCGTTAGCATGCCTGAAATGAAGACCCGACAGAAAACTCGAAGTCCCCTGCGTAATCAGCTAGCCCGTCGATGATTATCTAGTGTCTCCATCATGCCCTTAGGATTATTACAGAAGAATTAAAAGCGATCGTAATGCCATACTTTGGTTGGTTCTGTCTGAAACATTACCGGTATTCCCTTGTAGCTATTGTCTCGCTGGGGCCAGGACGTCTGGATTCTAGGTAGGGCTTTGTTCGATTCAGTTAGTAGCGGACCACTTGCATTCTTTGATGCCGCTCTGTGAGAAAGCCGGTCTACTGCGATGATTGTATAACTTTAAGTGTTTTACGCTCAAGGTTACACAGTCCGTACGGTTGTCGGACAAACTGCTTCATGGGCAATACTGCCCTTAGCACATGGCGGCCTTATTCTTTGCTCTTCCGACACTCAACAGTGAGAAAGCTTTAAGCATCCGGCTGTGGTGTCGGATGTAGGGGTCGGGTGAGGGTATGAGAAACAACCTGCGTCGGGGAGAGACTGCAGCCTAGAGCGAACCACATAAGAGAGTGGTCTGTCATTTGTCGTCTTTGCAGATTTAAAGGGAGCTCTTAAGCATTTCCTGCAGGGCCGAAAAGAACGCTCAGCCCTGCAGTTATTGTAAATCAAAGAGTTCACGCACGCAAAGACGAACGCATTTGGTTCACTTATGATTACAATACCTAACATTAGCACACGAGAAATGTACGAGAGATGTAATTAAATATGAAAGGGTTTATCAATGCCATTATTCTAATTAACATCTGTGGCTGCCAAACATGTTTTGATATCTTCCAGACTATTATTAATTTTTCTGCAACTCATATCAACTTGAAGACGAAAGGGCTTCTCCGACGGAGGAAAATGTGGGTTCTGTATTGGTACCAAGAAATGAGCGAGAATTAGAAAGACGCGACGGCAGGAATTTATGCATTTCAACTGTACAGTGCTTTCGACAATTTTTTAAAGCAGTGTCGATTATGCGGTCCAAAAAGTTCATATTCGTTTGAAAGAGGATTCTGACCTTAAGGTATATATTGTTGGTTTTTATTCCAGTTGTTTTACCCATAAAAGCGCCCTGCTCGATATTATACACAAAAATAATTTTTTGAGACTTATTTTACCCTTCTTTATTATTAGGGAACTCGTATATTAGGTTCCTTGACAGACCTTTTTGTAAGAAACATTGTTTTTTTAAAGGGTGTTGTTACGTCATTACTGAGGTGAACCGTCCGTCTTTCGCAACATGTATCAATCACCTCGCGGTGATTATTGCGGTAGATTTTGATGTTTAATTCAGCTGAATGGTTAGGTCCGTCTTTTGCTAATTACTATCTTGTCGGCGAACTTCTTGACAAACCTATACTGGGTGCGTTTTGCGACTGACTTTAATTCAAAATTTACATTTTTCTACAATTATCGATGAAAATACAATTAGTCGCTCAATAGATATGTATTTTCCAGGTCATAGACGATTTAAGTGCAACTCTAAAGAAAACATGAAAAATCCAGTGTTATATTTCGCCAGTCTCCGGAACGAGCGGTATCGGCTGAAGCGAAACCGAACCGCCTACAGGCCTTGCCTCGTTCCCCTCTTATTTCTGGTCCTCCACCCAATCATAGGACCTTCTAAAACCCGTCTCCCAAGTGATTGCATGGCCTGTTTCGCCCTCATAGTCCCCTCGAGCCACTTACTTGGCTTTTCTCAAAACCGGGAGCCCATCATCTTTTTGAAAATCTTTCTTAACGACAAACCCGCAGGTCCCACGTGCACTGTCTCCCGTGGCTTCAGCAATGTTCCCCATCGGAATACCGTGTGGTCGACGCGGTCAAGAACGCTCTCCGAGAAAAGTACGCACGTGTCAGTGGCGGACTTTCCGATTCTGCATAGATATCTCTGGGAGTGACCCCGGCCTTTGAGAACTGGGGTCACCCGGTGAATGAGTTCCCCGTCGCTGCTGTACCACTCACCGAGGTTTGGGACCAGCTTCTTCAACCAGGATATTCGACTTTATGTTTAGGCTGGACCGTCTGCCATTTATCTCGGGGTCGGCCTCGAGACTGTGCTAGCCGGATTAGCACATGTGAGACTCGTTTCAGCGCATCCTGAGCCTGCCTCTTATCTCGCCCACGGCTAGCAGTAGCAGTAGCGGAGGCAGCGGAAGGCGATTAGCCTCTGTTGCTGAATTGGCCGCATTATGTGCAACACTCGTATGGAATAATATGTCATTCAGCCCAACAAAAAATAGAAGTGCATTAATGTCGGCTCAAAGGGTACTAGCTATCGGGGTTAGTCAGATGTACCGCACAGTGTTTATCAAAGCGTTCTCGGTCATAACTAAGATGCCCGGACTTCTTGGAGGAGGAACGGAGCTCGCTACTCCTGTACTTGACCATGGCAAAAAGTGCCACTATCGACGCTTAACAGGCCCTTCGGCCAAAAGGAACTGGGTCTAGAGCTGACAAAGGAATTATGGAGCGCTCCGGGTGCTGTCCGGCCATAAACATAATCAAAATTATGGTGGACTACATGATGGAGATGATTAAAAAGGCTACCTTTTGTTTACCGTCTTCTTGGAAGTTGTTACGTCAGGAAATTCAATCCATTAGCCTGTGAACAAATTCATAAAGGCAGTCAATAAGCGAGTAAAATTACAATGAAGCAAATGTGTAAGAAAGTGTACATATATCAATATAAAACTGTTGAAATATTTATTCAGAAACACGCTTTAGAGAAGGTGAGCAGTTGAAGCAAACTACGAGAATTAGGTATCAACGTTCAGCTTTATGATAAGAAAAATAATACTGCAATGGAACAATTTCTGCTTATGCATAATTGCTGTGATATTTATAGTTGCTGTCATTATAAATGTTTTTATGATAATTACACATATTTACGACGACTAAGACGTTTTAAATGCTTTTCGTTAATAAGCTACATATATGTCGTTTTCTACTATACGTTAGTTATATATCTGTACTGTTCACCTCGTTTCAATATAGCAAAGATTAAGCTTCACACCACATTAACCAAATTCACTATAAAATAGCTCCTCAAGATGCAGCGGATCACTGCATCAAAATCCGCTTAAGGAAGAGATTAGTTAGTCAAATTGTGTTTTTATGCCTTTTAGTAAAAATGAAGTGAAAACAAGTCGATTCAACTGCTACCTCTCACTAACACCATTGTATTCAAATGGCTACAGGGAAGAGCCAAATGTTTCGATAAACAAATTTCTCTAGTATATTCTACAGATTGGTTGAGAAAGTCTGGAAACTGGCGTAATACTTAAATCTTTCTAACATTTAATTATATTTTATAGATTGCTCTTGTATATACAATCATATGTGTTGATATAAACCAAAAAAAAATTATAAAAATTCATGAAATTTGTGATACATGTGTCACTTAAAGAGAGCTGGCGAATACCCGATGCTAAATGGTCGTTTTCTAGGAAATGCCACAATATTACTCATTAATTCCAAATTCAGCTGAGCGACCTCTTTGTCGAGGTACTCTACCAAAATTATTATCGTTTCTTGCGGTAGAACATGGCTGCCACGTCGCCATCATCAATATATTTGGGGTTGATCTTTCGCTGTCGTCCTCGGGAAGACACCGGAGGATCGGGTGTCCCTTCTGAAGGAGCTGTTCCATCCACAGCGTATATGTTGTCCTTCTGCGAATCTCCCGGCTGGTTCGACTGGCCTCCTGAAGCCGCTGAAGATCTTCGGCGCCCTCTTTTTGCCGGTGCATTTGAAGCAGAAGCAGCAGTAGATTCAGCTGCAATCATACAGATATCTCTTTATTTATTGTGATGGCATAAATATATGGTCGCAAATAATTATTAAATAATTGCTGCTGTATGATAGCACGAATCGAATACACTCGAATTAAAACGATTGTTAAATACTAAGTGAATAGTTTTGAACCTACAATGTACACTACATTTTATAATCCCATTGTCTATCCGCAACAAGCCATAGCTCTGGATCTCACCTTGTATGCCATACTGTAATGAAGAAGAATTTAATGGTAATAAGTTCTCTAAGTTGGTTATCACGTCTTCTTTAAGCAAATTTGGACCTTTTACTTTAGAATAGCAACGAAATAGAAGTCAAACTTTAGCTAAATAGTGTGCGGTTCAGAGTATTATGTAATTAATTTAGTAGACGTGGCAGAAGCAAGATACGATTCGAGAAATTGATTTGTTCGTTTTATGCGATTCCTTTCGGAGGAATGCAGAACGTAAACGCAGTGATTTTTTGCTTAATTGTAGAAATTGTCGAGCACATTACTTCATCGGCGAAGGCATTGCATGACAGAATTAGATTGTTCATAAGCATCAGATCCTTAAAGTAGGGAAGAGCAAACCAGATAGGAATGATTCGAACGGGGACTCTAAGGGTATCGTAAAGACGAGAAATGGAGAAGCGAAAAGGTGAAATTGGGTTAATTAGGCCCTCAAGCTCCCTACGCGGTCTTCCGTAACGGAAGAATCTACAATTTTTTCTTGGAGAAGTCTGAGAAAGATTGTAGACTTTTAACGTCTGTGACAGAATCAATGGCCCTGTACGCATGTATTGTATAGACGGCAATAAACAGAGCGATACCAAGGCATAAACAAAGAAACTAGACATCCAGAGTTAGGTACATTGTGCAGTTTTAACTAACGATCTTCTGGTCCTAACAGGCTGCGATCAAGAGGAGAACATACGGAGGAACGAAGTGACAAAAATCTCGATCTATCCCATCGCGGTCAAGAACTGCATCATCAGAGATTGCCAGATGGAAGGAAGTCTTAATATAGTCGTTACAGATAGAAAGAAGTTTTAAGAAAGACTAATTGGCGCTGGAGCTTATAACCAGACTTCGCATGTGGATAATCTTGTCCTATGGTACGTTCCAGGCTCTGTCTGCATGCGGTCAGTTCCAAAGCTGTATGGTAAAAATCAATAAAGCCAGTCAAGACACCTGTGTGTCATGCAACCTTTACAAATCCAGATCACACTTATGTTGTGACGCAGAAGAAGACCTGGGCTTTGGTGTCATGCTGAACTGCCTGCTTCACAAAATCGTCAACTATCCAATGACCTTGGCGAAGGCATAGAGGGAGGTGGTTGAAGTTTTGACAGCAGATTCAATGAGTACAAGAAACAACTAAGAGAACAATATTTAATGAGAAAGCTACGGTTAGCGGTCGAGACCCGGAATGCTGTAGTTGGGAGGGATGCGGACTGAAGAACAAGCCCCAGCGGCGCCTTGACGACTTTCGTCAGTATGTATAATGCCTTTTTGGTGTTAATAGTGGAAAACCTGCGAACATGTCGAGACGAGCCACACACCGCTAGAAACTACTGAAGCTTACTATTTCTTTATTTAGCTCGGTAGCCCTCATCTACAAGAAAAGATACGAGGATTTTCATTAAAAAAGCCTACAGTTAAATGTAAATGTAAAAAGATGAAAAGGCTATATTCGATGTCGTCTGTTAGGACTTCAAAAGTGTACACCGATAATACTCTCTTGTGGCACACTATGTTATGCAAGATGATCTCATGTTAATTCTTATAAAAAGTGAGAACTATGCATTTTTGACAAATTGCTTGGATTACTAAACTAATTACTTCTAAGAAAAAGGACGCTTCAAGTCAAAGTTAACTAGTCCTCTGTACACACGGATTCGCTTACGTGTGGGGGACAGTACAATTTCAAGTACTTTCCGATATAAAAATGATTAGGAATTGCGGTGGTATGGGCCACTTTCCGTCGTTTTTCCTTAAATGAATCTACTTTCATGTGACTCTATATAATCGTTTGGTAAAGTGTTCACGCTGTGCAAAAATATGCCACCGATATTCAACAATTATTTTTTTGAATTTTACTTGCAACACTTTTTTCTATTAACTAGCTGTGATAGAAAGTTTCTGAGCACTTTTAAATGGTAGCCGACTTGTCAGTGAATCGTAAGTTCAAGCCCGTTTCAGCTGGAGAAATATTATTGTGTAACTTCTTTTACTGGTACCTGGAGTTTATATTTTAACCTAGTTATGCTGTAGTGTACTCCTTCAAATAATCAGAATCTCGGAGTTGATTTTTCGTACCACAATAGCGGCATATAATAGCAGCATTTAGTACCACTAGTACACATTTTACGACCAAACTGTTCAACTAATGATAAAGGTAAGAATATTTTGAATTGACTGCACCACGAATATATATTTGTATAGGTAAAAAACTATAGTAATATGCATAATTCAACTTCAGATTAGCTTCGAATTTATAGAATATGGAACTGAACAAAAAAACAAGAACGGCTCGCAACACTCCGGTCTCACACTTTCCTTCAGTGGCACAACATTTAGCGTTTCAAAATGAATGGGCCATTAAGAGTATCGTCACACTTATATACAAGAATGAAGAATGGCACCGAAAGCAATAATTATATACCGATGCAATAATTATAATAACCATTGTATAGTTTATGAAATACAGTGATATCTAAGCCTATTTATAAAAAAATTATAAAAAGCCTATAATAAACCATAAGTACCTATATATTTAGCACCTATTAAATTTTCGATATCATCAGTAATATTCTGAACAAATATAAGAAAACGCAAAATAAGTCTGAAGTGATTTTAGTCATTTTTTGAAGATATTTAACGATCGTTATATGGTCAACACGATTTGACATAGTAACATACTATTTACCCGATAGTAACATACTATTTACCCGATAGTAACATACTATTTAAATTTGATTAAGTCAAGTGCAACTATATCCTATACGGTACCTTGATGAAGTTTAACATTTCATTGTGTAAGTACAAACCTTTGGATACGCTGTTACTATTATCTTGTTGCAATAAACGTGCTTTGTCCTGGAAGGCGTTGGATACTTTACGGTTTCGTTTAGTCCGACCACCGCTTGATCCTGTAGGTTCTAACGAAGTCTTTCTCCGCCGTTTTCTAGATGGTGTTGGTGCCTCAAGATCGATTTCTAGATTCCGGGACCCTTCATCATCAGGTTGATCTTCGGGTTCATCTATCACAAGTTGGTCTTCCCGATCCTCAGAACAGTCGGTGGCATTTCCTATTTCATCAAAATGAGCCGTGTCTTTACGTAATTCTTCCTTTCCTTGCTGTTCTCCATCAGTTTCATTTTCTGCGAGTTTACAAGATTTTATATTAGATATTTCCATATCGTTGCTTGAGTTCGAATTCGTATCTTCTACTTGGCAGATTTTTGTCCGATTTTCGCTCGACGTTATTTGTGAGGAAGATATGCACGTTTTATTCGTTTCAAGCTGTATCTCGTCACTCGTAGTAGCCATATCCTCAATCTGATTTGATAACCCTGCTATGCAATCTTTGGAGTAATCCTTAGCTTCTAGTTGAAACCGTTTGTTCTCCGGATCTGACGCAGTGGGATTTGATAATTCGATACCTTGCTTCTTTTTAATTCTAGACATGCCTGGGTCACTTTGAGAAAGTATTGATGTCTCAGTATCCCTGTCCATATCCCTGAGACAGGCGTTTTCCGCTCCCGACTTATTGATCGATTCAACTTTTTCACGGTCTGTCGTCGTCTCAGGTTCTGAAATCTTACTTTGCTGTCTAATATCTTGCATATCCCTGACAATAGGAGCAAGTCTCTCGGAAGCTGAATTCTTAAAGGCTTTTGGATATTCTCTGAAATCAGCAATAGCAAGGATCAATTAAAATGATGTATAACTATTGGAAATCGTTAATGTATCTAGAAATGTGACCAAGAAAGGTGTTCATAAGAAATCATCAACGTAAAAGCTTATATATATATGTATATATATATATATATATATATATATATATATATAT
>MNPL01001612.1:0-13514 GCA_002081605.1 Tropilaelaps mercedesae
ATATATATATATATATATATATATGATGTTTTTGATATATCAAAAAGAGTTTCTTGAACAACTCCAGCCTATGGAGTATACATTCTACAGATGCATCAATTACAAAGAATACACCATCGCCGGGATACGCAAAGAGCGACAATACAAATACTCCTCTGGTACCTCGGTGTTTCGGCAAAAATTTCTTTGAGTCTTTCCAGTTTAGTGAGCATTTGAGCTTGTTTAGTCGAGCATAAATAGTCGTTCGAGGCCGATGGTCTGGTACATTCGGGAAATCCTTGCAACCGCAGTTATTAGTTCATATTTTATAAACTAAAGTACCAGTATAGCTCATGTCTAAACTTGGTCAGACTTTGTTAGAAACGCGGGGAAGCATTTTCCGTTTAGAGTTACAAAATCTATTTAATTAGCCAACCAGGAAAAAATAAAGTCAGCATCGTTGTCCATGAGCAGGAGCTATCAGAAGTCTGATACTGCCTTTGCAGCACTATCAAAATCCATAACGGTTATAGAGTTACACTTTTTGTCCAATTTCCAATTGTTTTTGATAGAAGCTTAAATTGAAACATCTGCGATTACGATCTCGAGATAAGATATCCTAAAGTAACTCATAAAACTATTTGTTTTTGTCTAAAGGTGTTTACACGTCTAGAATGACGACTTCTTTTGACGTAGCTGGTTGTTGGTTGAGAAATCTGACTTCGCCATGGGACGCGCTGTCCAAACGCATGAAAATGACCTTTTAATAATTTTTGTCAATCTTCAACCGTTCGAAGAAAATGGCAAAAAAACAACTTTGAGAAAACTTTCAAACCGTAATCCATTTGTTTCAAATAACGCCGTCATAACGGTCGCGATAAAGTAGATCTCAGAATTTCAAACACTGTCTACTAGTGAAGTTTCTTATGCCGCGTTCGGCTTTTGAGAAACGTACGTTTCGGCGGATGCCTCTTGAGTTTGCTAGCGTTTCGCGCGTGTTGCTGCGAACTATCGAACGCCCCAACGCAACATTGCCACGTACAATAGGACGTGGGCCGGTTGTGCGTATCTCCGCAACTCTATCCTTCCTCTTGATCAGACCGTAACATCTTGATCAGATGTGGCGGTAGCCGTTGACAGGTCGAGGGAGCGCGGCGGACGGTTTTTCAGCTTCTGAATTTGATGAGACACAATGCTTTACTAGGCTGCAGTGGCTGCTAGCCCTCTTGAGCTGTCGCCCGAATAGAAATCGGGCGACGTTGCGCATTTCTTACACTGGCGCCCATGTGAAGCCTACACGCTGCGTATGCGCAGATACGCATTGCGCTCGGCTATGGTCATAATGACCAACTTTGGTTGTACATAAGTACAGCGCAGACCGAGTACGTGACAATAGCCGATTTAAATAATGTGCCGCTTCGTCAATAATGATACGATTCACATGTTTAAGCGAATTCCATTGGTGCTGCTCGCCAAAGTGTGCTGAAAAAACAATGAAGGCGCCTTTCTGTTTCTTTTCCTTCACTATTTTTTCTCGCTCTTTACAATTGCGTAAAGGTGTCACTGCGCCTTGATGTGATAGGAAATGTGCGTTTGCGTTTGGCTGTGTTTGACTATCAGTCATATTTTTGGGTCGACTCATAATTAGACCGTCTATTAAAATACATTCATTACCTCATTTCTCAGTTCACCTTCGAAAGAGAATCAGCAGTTTACTTGTGTCTTCGTCAACGCTAAGCCTCCATGTAAAAATTCTGCAGGTAGTAAGAATGCGCTAAAAATATATATCACCAACGCTTTTTCCCTAATTATGGTTTGATGAATCGGCCGGCTGTATGAACTACCGTCAAAAGCGAAATTGTTTTCATTGAACTAATAGGTATTTCTTTTATATCGTCTACGGCTTTTCGATGCCGTCTTCGCCCTTAGCACTAAGATAGCGATAAATTGACTAATCGCTCATAAACTGCTCATTTCACTGTACAGACGCGATATAATTGGTGTGCGTGTGTATGTGCTTATGTATTTTTGTCATTCGGACTGTTGAATTTTGCCTACGATCCGGTCCGATGGTCCTAATCTAATCGCTTCCAACATGCGCGAAAGCTGCGCGGTAAACTTGAGAAGTTAGCACTGTCTCTTTAAGTTTCCCTGTTCTCGTTGCATAATCGTACGTATTCCTATGTCAGCCGTAAACAGTACCTTCGTGCGCGCCCTGCGCAACACTGCGCGGACACAAAAGTCACTGAACGAGCGGTAATGCGGTTTACGTCACAGGCCGGGCGGTTCTTGATGTACGGCCGTCATTCAGAGCGACCGCCATGTATAGACATCCGGCCGCACGATTTCGACAATAATCGGAAACTTTTTTTGGCAAGAAATTTCGTGATCTAATTGGCATACGCTCGGCCAGTGCGACGCTCACCGGCTCGGACGAGTCGAGGCGGCCAACGACTCCACCCATCTGGGCTGATGCATTTCTCCTGTGTTCGGCGCTAATACGTTTCTGTTTCAGAAGCGGGCTAACAGTGGAAGACCTTGTACGCCAACGGGTCTATCGCCGGTCACCTCGAAGCACCGCGTGTCTTCAGCCCGGCCGTTCCTCGATGGAAGAGTCAGCAGTCGACCAATGGTCGTCTAGCAGCTAGATTAGGGAGCAAAAAAAAAAAGACAACATTTTTCGACGACGATCTGTATCATCTCTCATGTTCTCCTTTCACATTTTTCTCGACTGATCGACGGCTCACAGAAACGCGCTGGCGGGTCGCTGCAGATGGCGTGGCGGTTCGGTTAGGTCCAGCAGTCTTTGATTGGAACAATAACGATACTTCCGAGTGCACTCGATGGGGCAGGCCAAGTCGTCTGTCCTGCGCTGGACGTGTATCATTTATTGAGGAACACGCAATATTTAGTTGACCAGAAGGGGTTAAGAAAAGGTCGTGCGACCTGGGGTTCCGCCGGTGTAGCGCATTCCGAGTAGACTATTTGCTGACCGTAAACAAGATGACGGCTGGCTAATTTGGCCTGGTCGTGACCGTTCTTTTTATAGACCTTAACGTACTATTAATTAACGAGTCATTCAGAAAGAAGGTCAGTTGGAAGAAAGATTGTGTTCAGAGACAAATAACTCTTTAATGAGCAGAGATGGTTCGGACGGTATTTCTGCCATTGCAAACGTATGCCCATGCGTCCGACAAATGCCCGGGAACCTCGGTCCTCGGGAGACGATCGCCTTCCAACGTGCACATGGGGTTAAGCACTTAAGGCGTGCACATTAAGAAGAGTTTTATTGATATCATGATTTGTATGTAGAGAACCTTTGAGACAATTTGTGTATTTTATCAATTCGAGCATTGTCAGGTGTGCGGATCACGGGGGCTATACTGCGCTGGATGAGTACCGGTAGCAGAGTTGAGCTAGGTAGTCAATCCGGATAGCAGTCTTTTCTAAGCATTCTTTAACAAATTCACATAGCTTACTCGAAAATTGTAGGTAAGTTTGCATCCGTCGTCGGCGCTATTACATTCCGCATCTCCCACTTTATAACGAACTTTCGCCATGGCAAGCACGTTGACCACAAAGCTGCACTGGAAAATCACGCTCTTCTCAAAAAAGAAAAAAACACTGACTACGACAGAAGACAGATTTTCTGTCCGGATACGTAATTGGTTGTGCTCACCAAACTGTGAAACGACTTGGCGTCATGATGCTCGAGCAGTCGTCACGGCGGGTTTCGTAACGAACCTGCTCAGCGGCAGGAAGGAGGGAGACACTGATAACCGTATGGGAAGGGCGAAAGATCGACCTTGGTCGGGAAAGTGTTTCCAAAAATGGAACGGGTGGGGTATTTGTCTCTACGGGCGAATCAATATGGTGGACTCGCTATATAAGCATCCAACCGAACAAGACTGCGTACAGACCTGCAGTGTCCCGAAATTCGACCGTAGCCATGTTCGCTAAGCTGGTTAGTATCATATCGATTCGCTGGGTCGGCCTCGTTCGATTTTAAAACAATGTCTAGCCATACATCTGCGTCTATCCAATCGTGTCTTTAGTGTACTTCTTCTAACTCGTTTGAGTTTATCGAGTTTCGAGAATTCCTCTTCTCTAAGAGCTGAGAGATAGTGCGCCTACCGGTGAACAAAAGCCGGCCAGTTCCGAATAAAGCTTACAAATTCTTTCAGTTCGAAACTTCAACTTGACCGCAAGACATTGACTTCATCGGTTATTCCTCATGCCCCATTTTCTGTGCGGTTTCGTTTCTAGTTTGTTCTCTTCGCCCTGGTGGCGTGCGCGTTTGGTGGCGTGCTCAAGGATGTCACGGGAGGCACCTACGACCTGACCACCGGCCAGTACTCATCTGCTATCACCGGGCATGTGTTCAACTCCGTGCCAGTCGTTGGAGCCTACGCCGCCCCCATCGCTGCTTATGGCGCCTATGGATATGCTGCTCCCTACGCCTATGGAGGTCTCTACATCTAGAAAGGGCACTGGATAAGCGTGTCATTGATAACTCATGATGAATAAAGCATGAATAATTGAAAAAACATTCTATTGTTTTACTTCATTGTACCGCACGAAGTGCTGTAGACAGCGTATATAGCAGTGGAAGTGATTGTTAGGTCTAGGAGGGACATCATAAACTGAAAGAAGCCGAAAGTCGGCATGATAAAACTTCAGCCCAAAAAGTAAACAAACGGCAACTTGTCGTCTGAAATTTTCCGAAGAGTTGAGTCCTAAGCGAATCATCAAGCGTGTGGTGAGGATTTAGAGCTCCATCTAGAAGTATCTCTAAATTTGGCGCGATATTGTGTTTGATTTATAACTAGTGTCAACTATCATAACTTTATATATATATATATAGATGGAGAAATGTTTCATATTTCAAGTTTGTTATAAAATTACACTGATACGAGTAAGAATATCTGTGTAGAGCTGTGTCTAATCCCTGGACTTGTCGGATTTGACGCCAAAAAACACTTTTTTGATATATTTACATTCTCTTGACTAGGCTTCAACGTGAGTGTCTACAGACTTGAAATTTGTCCTTGAAATGTGCTTCAATCTTACGAGAAATATAAATAAAAATAATTGTTGTTAGCGAATTTTTAACAAACAGTCGTTGGATTCGTCTTATTAATCAAATGACCATTTTTCGCTAACCTAAATGAATTCCTGTGGTTCGCGAGATCCAAGTATAGTTTAACCCTTTCGAAACGAAATTGTTCCTCTCATAGCAGCGCGTCACGTGTAAGTCAACTGTAACATAAGGAAACCATAAGAACAGCCAGTGTTTAAATTATTAATCTGCTCAGCATTTAAAATCCGTAAATGATTTCCGTTTTAGAAAGCCACCTGCAGTAGGCGTACGCGCAAGTCGTAACTATATCTGATGGCTGTCACGAGTTCATTCGCGCTGGCCGTATGCGTGTCTACTCGCTCTGCTACTATGTGACACTATTTATGTGTGATGTCTGTATTGCAAAGCGCTCATAAAAAACAAAAAAAATGAAATAAGAAGTATTGTTTCCAATTAATTATAGGTTTATGAAATGTTGTACTGGCCGTTGCAACGTAGTAGAATACGATAAGAGAAAAAATAGTAATGTCTTATCTTGAGTATGGGGAGGTAAATGGTGCGCAAAAACAAGTCGAAATAAATAAGTTTCGAAAGGTACATCGAGACAGTTAAGCATGAATTTTGTCTCCGAAGAATCTTTTTCGCCAAAAAATGCTACCCATAAATGATGATTTCGCTAAATTTCAACTAGGCTAGAATGAATCGATTTTTAAGATTTGTTTTTTTGTTTCGTCTACATATTGAGTAAAATGCCAAGGTATAGGAAATGTTTGATGTTACTCAGAGGTATTGCATAATAGGTTTTCTGTTACGCACTCGTGGAAAACTAAATGGTGAGATCTTCATGTTTAAAAAAATACGAGCAAACGGATCTTGAATATTTGCTTTTTTTTTATCTCGTTGGCCTCATTATTCAAAATTTGCAAAAATAGGGCTCATTTGAAAAAAACTAGTACTAGTGTTTTTTTTCTAAAACCTTCTAATTCAAGTTTTATACCACTTAAATGATATAAAACCTGCAATTTTATATCATTCAAGTGAATTAACTCTTCCATTCGCACGTAACACCTATCTCATCATTAAAGCACACTTACTAGCATTAGAGGTCGAACCTGTCGCAGATACGGTCTTCAAAGCATCAAAGATCTCTCCAGAAATCTGTGTAAATAGTACGTAAGACGACTTAGCGTGTATATTTTTGTTACTAGGTTATAATATGCGGATAATATAATCAGCTCTTTGAGAATTCACCGGAGCGTATGTTAAAAAAAAAGTAAAGATATTCCAGCCACCCTGTTCCCATCTCAAGAAACGATGTTTTTTTATAACCACTTCTTTAATGTGTTTTCAGACGATTTTTCGTCAAACGACCGCGCGTGCTCTTTACCAACGTGCAAACTTCGCGTGATATTCGCGCAATCGAGAGTGCCAACATCAGAGGAGCGCTGTAAATGAACCTACTTCGAAAAGCCGCTTCGATAGATAATCTAATAATATATACGAAATGGCTGTTTGCCATTGTGAATGATATAATAATGATAATTATTAGTAATGAGAACAAAATTGTTATTTTGCTAAACATTGTGCGTAAAGCTCTAGATTAGTAATTATAGAGACGACGAAAACAATAAATCAATGCAAAGGAAATCATATAAAAAATTCGTTAGATTAACCTTTCGACGTATCTGCGTTTTTAACAGGACAAAATCCCCCACTGCATGGAGAAACAGTAGAAAACTGAGTTATACATGAGAACAATTAGTTTCCGGTGCATTCGAGCACACATACGTTTCGTTAACGCTCGCCTACTTCTAAGCTTTCTATCGTTCTCACGTTATTCGGGAACATTGGCGATGTTCTTCTGCCTGCAACTGTTTTCGAATGGAACGCTCCATTATACCCTAACGTATGACACGTTTGCCTCTTCACCAGCCACTTCCAATAGGAATTTCAAAAGCAGTGGGCATTTCGGTTTTGCTGATCTAAAAGGGAAAGTGGATTCACTTCTGCATCAGCTTTCGTTAGCTCTTCTGAGGCCGCGACTGTCTTTCCCTTGGCACCCGAAGCCCTACGATCGCTTTTGCTATAAAAGCGTTCGTAGCACGGGAAAACTCACCACCGGCAGTGCTTTGGCCGCATTCAACGAAGCCATGTTCACTAAGCTGGTAAGTGCCCTTGATCTTTGTTCGGTGCTCGATGGAGTTTATTCTGGATAGCTGGTCACCGCGTGTACGCGTTGCCTCAATCTACATCGATCCTCATCTGCAACGCCTTTTTGAATGTTTGCAATGTTTACCCATACAGTCAGGCTGAAGCACCTGGGCGTTACCACAATGTAGCCACGTATTGTAGACACCAAGTCGATTTCTGTTGGGCAATAAAAAAAGCATCTATTCAATGTCGACTAGCGGGGCTATACATAGTGAGTCGGAAAGACAAAACGATAGCTTATTATTCAAGATCACCGAGGTATTCTTAATGCATTATTAATAACCAAGCGCTGTGTGTGACGTTTTATGTGCACGCTTTATCGAATCGATGTCCGTACATCGTCTCTGACGAATGAGCGGCTGGACTCGTTCACCTGGGTTTAGCAATGAGCAAAATCGTATTGTCAATACAACAAGTTCGAGAGTACGGCTAACTCTACTGGTGTGTTTGTTACTGGTATCTATTTTTCTGCAGTTTGTTCTTCTTGCCCTCGTGGCCTGCGCGTTCGGAGGTGTCCTCAAGGATGTCACTGGCGGAACCTTTGACCTGACTACAGGCCAATACTCATCAGCGATTACGGGTCGGGTGTACAATTCTGCTCCGGTGGTTGCTGCCGCCCCTGTTGCACTATCCGCGTACATTGCCCCCTACGCCGTTCCTTACGCCGTTCCTTACGCTGCCTATAGCTACGGATACACTCACGGCGGATTCTACCACTAGACAAGCAATTTGATGAGATAGAGAACCTTAGTTCAGTTTCCAGTTCTTAGTGCTCAAAATAGGCCGTTTTCTGCGGACGTCCGCATTCTAATACGGATGATCGAAATGAAATCAAAAGCCTTGTACTAGCGACTAGTACAATAAACAATTTCTCCAAATCTCTTTTATGTCAGAAAAATTACCTCGTGTTGTTTTTGTTGAAAAACCAAGTTAGCCATTCGACATAGTAATAGTAGCAGCTATTGGTTCACCTCCGAATGTCAAGCCGATCCGCAATGATTTGCTAGCGAGAAGACTCACGCGATCCGACATCCCCTGCAAAAATACACACTCGCCAGCTAGGAAAAAATAGCTGTTTGGAAACCGCGAGCTAGATCGGCAAATAGGTTGTAGTTTCGCATATGTGTGTATGTGTCAAACTGTGTGGTATTTTTACTTATAATTTCGTACACCCACTTTACACTTAGCACGTTATGGAGAACGAGGGACCAAGCACAGCATTGAGATGCACTGTCAGCAAGTCATAACAGCAACGATGCAGAGAACTCTATGATGGACAAAAACGTGGTATTCGTACCCGTCTTTGCTCTTCGAGTTGAGCATTTCTTAAATCATTTTTATTATTTATCAATACCGGTGTCCGGAACCCGGTGTGCGTATATCCTTATCAATGGTACTTCTTCCAAACATAAACCAATTTCCGTTATCACCCATATTTTATAATACTAAGAAAGTTTTCAGTGTCAAGCAGTGCGAAGAGGTGCTCGTTCATAGGCTGGCCCTTGTTTAGCTTTTTTCTCTCCGGAACACCTGGCCAGTTCTTTACTAGAACTCACTCAGTGGAGGCCACCCCCAAAGCTACCGTCTGGCTCGGCTGTTATAGCCTACTCCATCTGAAGTGAGTGTAGCTTTGAGAACGAGAAACGTAAATAGAAGAGAAATACTTTGATCTTGCAAGTGTCCTCTCCATGCATTCGCACAAAATTGAGCAAGGGCGACGCATAAAGTGCTTCTTGTTCGTTCGAAATCCGTTGCTATAGCCGGCGTCCGTGTTTCTCGAGGGGAATTGCTTTCTTGTACGCAAGCAGACATGGCATTGGACGGGTGATAACAACTTGTGTAAACAACTCCCTCTTTTTCTCCTAAGTATATTCTCCGTCGACCAGTTGCCAGGGCGTGATGGACCTTTTGTACATGGATTCAGCACAAATCCTACAGCACTGCTTTATATATGTGTAAATATATCTATACTTTTTATCGTCTTCCTGTACTGATAAGCAAAACAAATTCATTATCGTGGTGTGGCAATAGAAAGGAAAAAGGGCTCAAACGACAGACTCAGCGGTACACTTTGTGCGTTGTGCTTCTCTCACGTTTCTAGTTGGCCGGCTTTTTGCGTTTACTTACGGCACCGTAGATGCCGACGGGTAGGTTGCGACAGCGATCTCCTTCCTCCTTTTCCTGCTCTCACGGTGAGGGCCCCACGAGCGCCGGTCGGAGTTGGTGGGGAAAACACCATTGGCGAAGAGCAATCAGAAAAACTGCTACTCTTACTTTAAAAGTATAATTCGTGGTAGGCTGGTCTTTTTTCTCTGTTTGCCCGACTATCACCCCCACGGTTTCCCCCCCGGCTTTTCAGTGGCTCCTAGAAGGAGGCTTTCTTCCAGTGGCTGGCCTGAGGGGCGGCAGAAATATGGTGGCAAGTGCGTAGGGACGTTTGAGGGTGAGCGGGTATCGGAGTTGGTTTTTCCAGCGAACGAACGGCGGCGAGAAAGCATTTGGCCGGCGTCGCGTCTTCGTGGCAAGCGCCAACGGAATAGGGTGGTCTGACGTGATGCTAGGATGAGGGCGCAGTCTTCTCGGGGGCTTTGTGGCGGGGAGGGGGTTCGATTGTGGGCCAACATCTCAGTCGACAACAGCAAGCGATCGAATCAAATGCCAATTCTATCGGATTTTTATCCTCCTTTCCTCCGTCACCCTCCCTCCACGTTCTCTCTCCTCCCTTTTGCTTTCGTCTTCTCCAGCTTTGGCGTTCGTCGTGTGCTGGTGGTAGCAGGGCCCTGCCGGGGGCCCTTAGCGCCGTGGCGTTGACTTGCTACGCTAGGCTTCCCTCCAGGCTTCATTCCCGCGTTCAGGAATCGGCTCCTCGAGAGGGCGATGCCATCTGAGACTACGTTTATCCCCGAATATATCAGCCTGCCTTCAGCTCTACGCCGCCCTACATCCGGGGCGGGCGGCGGCGAGAGCGGGGGCGGCTTTCACTGGTATGTCGGGCAAGGGCGTCGAGTCTTGCCTTGCAGCTGGGTCCGAACCCCTCCGCCAGCAACGACGCGCCCAAACATCAGGCAAGTGGTCTGCCAACTGAACGGCGTTCTTGGCTTCCGATGTGCGCGGAACTTCGGTGCGGTTGGCGTCCCTACACAAGCGCATACGCTCCACACGTAGACGAGAAAAAGAAGAAATCAACGCCGGAATGTTGCAAACGGTCACAGCCGGGGGGTATGACGTGGTTCTGTTCTTTGGTGTGTTTGGTGGGATAGGCGAATTTTTGGCTCTCAGCTGGCTCTAGAAACCAGCTCTTCGGGCATTACTTATGTCGAAGTCGGTACTGAGGTAGGTAACGAAGGTGAAGTATGTGAACCATCCAAGTTTTCTCTCATGCCGTAGTCGTGGGCTAGCCTTGCGTTGTACCCAAAAACCCGTCGAGTATAATGCGATTGAGTGAGTATGACATTAAAATGGGCGTCAAAAAGACAACCTGAATATTCGCCAGTAACTTGGAGTAAGACGGGACGTTTTTTCCACAAGAATGGCCACGCACATGAGTACAGTAGGTCGGGGTGGGTGGCGAGGTCACTAAGCCACGACATGAAAAATTTATTGCAGCGATATGACTACGAACAGTGCGTTTGTGCCTCCTTCAGGATGCATACGAAAGATAGGAGGCAAGTAATGAAACTTGACGAACGCTCATCAGCTAGCAGCTGGATTATATTGTTCCATAATCATGAGACTTATCGGCATAATCTACTGGGATAATACTAATGACCTTTGACGGCTGTATGTAGCAGTATTACTAAGGTCCATAACCAAGGGTCCCGGACGCTAGCCTAAAAGCTAAATCGCACTTCGAACGCGAGCTCGATGACATCCAGGTGGAATTCTCAAGCTGAATTTAGAATTCTACATTCTATAGGAAATTCGATCGCAGCCAAGGGCGGACATTAACGTTATGTGATTGCCGTAGATGTCACAAACCTCTCATCCGAGAGCCCTTCACTGGGCTATCATCTTTCAATGGTCCCTTGTGCGGCTACAGCTTCGAGCGTTTCAAGTGCTTGTCGCCTCTTGTGCTTTTAAATTAGCATTTCCATATTGGCAGTTCGTAGTCCTAGCACGTGATCCAAAGTATTTTGAACGTCCCGAGCGTCAAAAATATCGCTGATTAGACACAACTTCACATAATCTCGCTCTTCATGGACTCACTCTTCTCTGGCCACCTGGAATATAGTCTGTGGCACTGGAAACTGAATTTCGGCGGCTCACTAGTATGTTCTGTTCAGTTTACGTTGAAAACCTACTAGGTTTTGTTTGCAGTGTTACCCTTCACCGCGTCGTCTTGGCTGCTTCGCGGCGTTGAGCGGCGCACCTCGTTCGTCCAATGTATTTTGCGTCTTCAACAATCGTACGTGCATTAAGATGCTGATCTTCATCTGTCTTCGTGCTCGCTTCTCTACACAGCAGCTACGCGGCAAGTCGAAACGACTTCAATAGATCAGGGCCCAGTCCAGGCGCGGTCAGTTACTGGCAAAGAACTGCCGAAGTCCTGAGTAAACTTCTACTGCTCAAGCGCGGGTAGCGCGTCGCGTCAGTTTCCCGTTGCTGACTCGTATGGGTGGGTCTCTACTATTCGTTTCTTCTTCGTCCGCCGTCCATCCCTCAGGCTCACGGCCACTCTATGATGGCCACTGGCCTACTCGGCATTTCTCGATGTCGAACTCCTCTTCCCTTCCGTGCCATTGGTCTTAGGTCAATATCTTCCTGGCCTGTTCGCCATCTCTGATCCGTCGACATTACACCATCCCGTCGACTACTCCTCGCTTTACCAGCCTCTCTCAACTTCGTCCGCTCAACTTCTACTACCGCCGGTGGACTCTCCCCGACTGCTCTCCCATTTCCTGATCCTGCTCCTTTGGTTATACCCTTCTTGTTAGGCCTCCGAGGACTCCGTCGAAGTCTCGCACTTTCCTAACGTCTACTATTCCCCCTGCCTCCCTACCTCCCGGTCACCCTCAGCCCACCTCAGTCCGATGGTCGATTCGTTGCTGAACGTTCGTTCAGTGAGTTTTATGTTTGTCGTCACCACGGTCGATGCCTTCGCCGCACTGGAGCGACTACTTCCGTCTCCGCTGACCTCTGCTCGTTGTCGGTCATAGCTCTCAGGCCCTCTGGTCCTCACGTCTGATCTCTCGCATTTTTTCCTACCGGTGCCATTGTTGCTGCCATCGGCCGTTTCGCCGTCGGTACGAGTATCCCTTGTTGAAGAGCATCGGCGCGGCTTACCAACGGCGAAGACTGGGTAGATGCGCTTGCCCCTGCATCCAGCCGTCGAGAACCCAGGGCAAAGCAGACGGCAGCGAAGCGTTCCCGGATGGCGGCGCGGGGGACCCTCCAGTGCCGCGCTTTCCGGGCCAGTGCGTACCGATGCAGAGAAACACACACACACACGCGTGGCCCGATCGAAGCCGTGACGATGAGGCCTGCGAAGGACTCGTTGGCAAGCGATGCCATTGTCTCATGTTTCAAACACCTCGTCTGCTTCTTCGCGGCGGACGTATATCATCATCGGCTGGCAACAGAGGATCTGGATGAAGAACTTGTCTCTGCTCTCAGACCGTTGCGAGCGATGGCGTCCATCACAATCCTCACTTGCGCTTCCTCTCTTCTTTTCGTCCGCCACTCGTGACGGGTGGAGGGATGATGTCTCTCAAGGAGGATCAATCTCCCTCAGGCCTCCCCTGAAAGCCCCCGCAGACAACCAGGCAGGGTTTGCACCAAACCAAATGCATCTTCCTCCGACGGCCGATGATGGCCAAATGGAGGGAAAACGACTTGCCGACCTCATTCACCCTGGTAGGCTGCCCTGGCGCTAGGTTTGACAAAAATGGCCTGGCCAGACCGGGGCCTAGGCGACGAAGAATCATTCTGATTGTTTTGTCACCGATAAACGGACGACCGGATATGTTCCATAGACCGCAGGGATGACGCTGGCGCGTAGAGAGAGAACAGCCACAAACGCTCGCAAGGGCCCGACCACGATGACCGACCGACCTTGCGTCGCAAGGTCGTTCTTTGCTGGGTGGACGCCAGGAAGCTGCGGTTGGCCGGCGGCAAAGATGAGCAACAATAGTGACCCCGACTGGGCTGGGGATATCCAGCAGCAAATCGATGTGAAACACTCGATTAGGAGGAGTCTTTATATCAGTTTTTATATGAGCCAACTATATATATATATATATATATA
>MNPL01001614.1:0-13307 GCA_002081605.1 Tropilaelaps mercedesae
TATATATATATATATATATATATGTATATATATGTCATACACTATGAGTTAGTTACAAAATGGCAATCTCGTGGCAAAGGCCGGTGGGCGAAAATTATAATTGAAAAAGTTACGCACTTCTCAACGCTACCTAATGATAAATGAATATATGCTGTACATGGAGCGGTTCTTAGGGTCCTATAGGTCTCGCTCGAACCCTGTCGCCGGATTGTCAGTGTGTGCATTGCACCTGCCCGGAACGAATTATTGTTTCGTTCTTCGTCGATATTGGCCTGTACAGTAACTATGCCAATATGAGAAAACACAGCATTCACGCTACTTGTTTTCGAACGTATCGTTTAAGGTCGCTAGCGCCGAACTATGACAACTCGAAACGAACTGACGTCATTGGGCCCATGGTGTGCCGCGAAATGGCATGTTGTAGGCTCCCGTCACGATCGACAGAAAATAGCCTTTGACAAGGCTTTCAACATGTGTCGCGTGTTAGAGACACTACTATGCAACGCCAGCTTATATATATATATAGCTTCTATTCGTTGGCAATGTGGTTATTAGTACAAATCGCTTTAGGGCAAACAACTTCCCTCGTACATACTCGCTGATAGGTCCAAAAGCAATCTACATGGTACCAAACGATGTTGCTGCATTAATTACTGACGTCGCCTTGCGCAACGACAGCGTCGTGCGTCTAGATTCTGCTGATGGCGATGCCAACTCTAGGACGGCAATGAGCGGCGAAATTGCACTTTTCCTCGACGTTTGCCCATAACAACAATGAGAAAAAACAAAAGCGACAGACAGAGAGAGCGCGAAACGGAGAGAAAGAAACCACCACCTGTTACTCAATCCCACCCGGTTCACCCATTTGTATGGCTCCGGCTTCAACCTCTTCGTCTGCCGATCCGACGCTACTCGGCGAGTCCGTGGAAATTCTTCCGGTGCTTGACCAGACGCTCCCGTCGGACGGTTTTGTAATTGCACGCGTCGCACACGTACGGGTACTCGCCGGTGTGGCCCCGTTCGTGTTTCTTCAGGTTGCCAGAGTCGGCGAACGCCCTCTGGCAGAAGCGGCATAGAAACGGTTTGTCACCCGTATGGATCCTCTCGTGACGCTCGACGCCAGGCAGGTTGCCCGATTTGAAGTCGCAGAAGCGGCACTGGTACTTGGCGTTGTGTTTGTTGTGCGACCGCACGTGGGACGCGTAGAGGGTGCGGGCCGTTGTGGAGAACGCGCACTCCGCGCAGGAGTAGACGCAGCTGCCGGAAGCGGCCGTCAGCGAGAGGGACAGTAGCTCGAGGGCTGCAATGCAAAGGAGTATGACGAGGAGGTCGTCGAACGGTTAAACGAAGCACAGGACAGAGAGAAATACGTCGTACAGCTACGAGATTTGGGTACGGGAAGCGGAATTGTGGAACGTTCACGAGCGCTGGGATGAATCAAATGCATGATTCTCTCTCTAATGTTTTTTAGCCTCTTAGAGTCTTGATTTAATTTTTTTTTGGTGCCAGGGCACAGATAATGATTTTTTTGTGCGTTTCGCTAAACCTGAATGCCACTGTCTTATTTTGATCTAAACGTAGGAGATGTAGTCTGTCGCACAGAATGACTTATATTGAAATAGTCTAGTTTCTCCGCATACATTTATTTACCTAGCAGGCAAACCGCCGCTATTAAACGGCATGTTCGTACGCAATATTTACGCGTATTTAGTTCGTACGTAGTGAACAAAACAGAAAAGACATTATTGTTTATTGAACGTCATCGCCAGCAGGGATAGCTTGAAACAGTCGCATTGCCGCAACGCCAACAGAACGAAACTTCGATTAAGCGTAGGAGAAGGAGGAGACGAAAATCATGCGGAGTCGAATCTGAAATGAAACGAAAATTAGAAACGAAAATCAAACAAACACATGCGGCATAAGCGAAGTAATGGCATCGACAATTGCGTTGTTAGCCTCAGCATGCACGCGAAATATCACCACCACCACATGTAAACGTATACGTCACTTCTGAAACGTTTATTTGTCGATGATATTACAGACTTTTCCGTGGCACGATTCAAAAAACAACCATCAATGTACATGTCTACAGCGGCCTACAATGAAAACTATAAACTTCTCACGCAATCCTCTTGTATGATACAGTTCGTACGAAGTTAGTCACACGCGCTTCGCACATCCGTGGCGCGCAGCGTAAAGGTCTTCTTAGACAACTCAGCTTCATCGCGTCTGTTGGCCCGAGGTTAGATACGGACTACAAGTGGCGACGGAGCGTAAATATTAGAGCACTTATACGTCTTGATGTAGTCGGGGCCGAACTCATCATAGTCTTTCTTCGTGACGGCGAATTTCGTGAGTTTCTCGTCG
Source organism: Tropilaelaps mercedesae (assembly GCA_002081605.1). Taxonomy (NCBI): domain Eukaryota; kingdom Metazoa; phylum Arthropoda; class Arachnida; order Mesostigmata; family Laelapidae; genus Tropilaelaps; species Tropilaelaps mercedesae. The sequence goes on from MNPL01001614.1 coordinate 2,368, forward strand.
AGTGCCACCATTCGCGCGCCGTTCCACGCGTCCAGAGCCGTGTCCTTAGCCATGATCACGCTGAACGTGCTCCCGAATGGGCGTAGTGTTTTAATTTCGCGCTCCAGACGTTCCTGCAGTCCGGGTAGGGTGGCGGGTCCTCCAGTAACGAAGACCCGTTGCGCTACACGGTCCTGGTCCTCGGCGGACATCTGCTGAAACACCCGATCGATGGTCTCGACGAGTCCGGCCTGATCCAGGCCGAGCATGGCCGAAGGCTGGAAGAGCACTTCGGGCGCGCGATACCTTTCGGCGCCGATCAGCAGCTGGTAGAACTGCGAAATACCCGAGGAGCTTTTTAGGTTGTCCGTGTCCAGGACCGAGGTTCGCTTGAACTCGCGCTCCGTCTCGAATATGATGAGCTCGATGCGGTCGAGCATTTCCACGTCGCTGATGCGTGTTTCCACCTCGCCGCTCGGCTGGGGCGGGAGGTCATCGATTTCGGCCTGAGCGATCCGGTACTTGAGGTCCTCTCGGGCCCGGCGAAGCGCCGCTAGCCAGGAATCGGGGTCGGAGAAGTGGCAGAGCTCCACCTCCGGCGGAAGTTCGCTCTGCAGGACTGCGTCGACCGTCTGCTGCAGTTCGGCGATAGCCGCCTCGATCTCGTCGAGACTGCCGAAGCCGAGATCGGTGATAGTCTTGGCCCGCGCGCGGCTGTCCTCTTCGGCCGTAATCATCTCTTGAACGGCGAGCATCTGGCGGAGCTTCTCCTGTTTGTGGATCCACTTGGCCTTGTAGCGTTTCGACATGACGCATTCGACACGGTGCACAATGGCAAGGCAAACGTCCATTTTGCCCGAAGTGGTCGTCGCCGACGTCGACGCCTGGATGGCGTTCAAGGGCAGCTGCACGCGGACGGTGTGGTTTTCCGCGAACGTCGCGTCACGGAATCGGAGCACCTGCTCCTCATAATCGAGCGCGTACCGGCAATAGGTGTGCGTCAGATAGTCGGCTTTAATGCCGCCAATGGCCATCGCCAGATGAGGATGTTTGAGCTGGAGGAGGCGTTGCAGGTACGCCGAGATGTTCTGTCCGCCATAGGACACTCGGCGGGCCTGCTTGAAACCGATCTCGCCGTTGATGACGGGCACCACTTGACTGACCGAGTGGCCGAGTCCAATGATGAGCGCGTCCCGCACGCCGGGAACGTTGTACTCGAGGCTGAATGCCGCGTCGATGCCGAACAGCACCGACGGGACGTCGTAGCACTCGAATAGAAGCTCCGAGATGAACTGGCGGTAGTAGTTTGGATTGCAGAGCGGCTCCGACATGACGATCGGATGATCGACTTTGTCATGCTCGGAGCTGAAGCCCAGATGGGTGAAGATGTGATCCATTATGTGCTCTTGTATCTCCGGATGGGTGGCGATGTTCTTCTCGAACGGACTCTTCATCGGCATCCAGCCAGACGCCTCGTGATTGGCGATATCGTTGCCGACGTATATGTCACTGCCCTTTTGGCCCCGCACCTTGGTCGAGTGGCTACGAAACACCATGCGTGGTTTCAAATCGCAGCTCCATCCGGCCTTGCATTCGAACGATCCGTTGTCCACGACGATCGCCTGGCCACGGAACGACTCGTCGTAGCCGAACACAGGGTCGGGAACCTTGAACAGATCCGGAATGTCGTACACGGTTCCGCCGTGTCGCTCGTCGTCACTGGACTCCATAGTCATGGTTCGCTCGGAGAGGGGTCACGGAGCGGTTGACACGAATCCAATCAGCTCCGCCCCACCATCATCAGCAGCACTGCCCAAAGTGAATGTCCGTGCCAGCCGCACACTCAGCCATCAACGATAGACACACAACGTGTTCTGGTCGATTGGCTTCGTCCGCCAACGCCAGCAGCGCTCAACATGTTTGACGCATCACTATCATTATTTTCACCACTGTTATTAATTACTATTAAACGTACACTCTTTTTTCCACACAAGCACACACAACTGACTCTCTTCTTCGTTGCTCTCTTCTCTCTCTCTCTCTCTCGCACACACACACACACACACACTCTCGCTCTCTCCTCTCTTCTGAATGTCTTCCGATGGACTGGCGCGAAACAGATCTCCTCCGAACGAGTTTAACAAGTGCACATGTTTACCGAGACAGTTCGTTTTCGCCACGCTCCCTAAACTCTCCGGCCGCGACAAAAACCCGTCTCAAGTAGACGTCACAGGGGGACAAAACACAACATACGGCGGGCGCTTGCTTGCATGCAGCACATGAAGTGTGGGCTTGCCTGCTGCTGCGGCCGTCGTTTCTCGGGCCTGCGACTCGTGCCACTGCTATCTTCTGCCTGCTGTGAGGCGGCTTGTGATGACGGCCGCCGCTGTTACAGCCGTTCGCCTCTCCTCGTCCCGTGTGGAGCTCCAATGTTGACACTGCGCTGGCCGCTGATTGTGATCTTTGCTGGTGGTGGCCGCGCTACACCAGCGCGCCGGGCGGTTGCAGCAGAGCGCGTGTAGCGTTGCTGATTACGAAGGCCGTGGACGACTGGATGTTGGATGATGGTCAGTTAGGGACGTATTCATCGTTAATTATTGGCGTTTCGATGACGGACACATTGGAACTGTCTATGTGGACGTTCGTGATCGTCTTGTGATTCCGCTGGCAGTTGAAGTTGCACAAGCGACATACGTGGAAATGTCGCGTATCGTGAAGAAATGAGAGTGCGACCTAAACGTTTTGAAAAATTCCGGTTCTTTTTACGTGACAGAAAAATTACGCCGTCGAAACGTCACGTTTTTGTATAACAAAGTTCGACCGTGTTATGCCCACAAAGGAGGCCAACTAAGCAATCTGCTTGTTAGTGCGCATGATAGGACCTATGAAATTGCTTTTTCATTACCTCAAAAGTAAATATTACGCAAACGAAATGATGATGGCATTGCCATAATCTCCGTTTTCTAGGGGACGAGTCAAGTTTAATTATCCTTACGCTACGTAATGCAGCCAGTTGACACTACCTTAACTTGTGAGCACCGTTGAACATAATTAAAAATGCTCTTCTTAAAACGATTCCAGCATTTAGCACACATTAACACTTGAGGAAATTTATTTGTGACGAACAGTACGGCCCAAATGTGGGCATGCGAATTCGTACTTTTCTCTACGTAATACCGAAAAACCCAGGGTTCGTTCCGGGCGCATAAAACGTGCTAATTCTCGCTCAAAGAATTTGATCTCTTTTTCACTCACACTTTTTCTCCGTCCGTTGTCTGGTGACTTTAGCCGAATAATGGCCGTCAAGTCTGCCGACGAGTTCTACTCGATTATGGGAGTGCTCGCCCGTGAAATGTTGGAGTTCGGCCTAATGGATTGCAACGAACTGGTGCAAACGATTTGCTCCATGGCGCCCTTTCCCTTTCCTCAGTTGCAGGAACTTCGTGAAAAGTACACGTTCGACATCAGGCCATTCGCGCACAACACTCATGGTGGTTCAAATGTGCATAGAAAATCATCCATTCGAGGTGAGCTCTGTGATTGTACATGCTAGTTGATCCTCTTCGACGATTTTTGCCGCGTTGTTTAGCGCCTTTTAAGACGCCGATGCGGTATGCGGTTCTAAAAAGAAGCCCTTGTATGTGCACGAGTGAAAGAAATATGGCGTAGCTTTCTTGGTAATCATTTAAACTATAGTAATAAAAATAGTTATAATTTTCCTTGTCCAACCTTGGCTTTCGCAGGAGCGTTGTTGGTCTCTTTAAAAAGTATTGAAACTGTACTTGAAGAATTTTTCAGGAACTTTGTATGTATCACAAAAAAATAATAATAAAGATAATGCATTGCAGATTTCGTAGGATTACGGCTGTTCTATACGGACGAGGATGACGAAGGTGAACTTGATGAAGATCAGTTAGCTTTAGCGTCGGCAGCGTGGTATCTCAATCAACGTCACAGCAAAGCAAATGTCACTCTGGATATCGGTACCCTTAAACGACAGTATGCTAAATTACGGGATCGACAAAGACAAGCTCATGTCATACTCACATCGACACTCAAGACCGCCATTGAGGTATGTTTAAATAAAATCCGTATACAGTGTCCAATAATACGAAAGTTAGTTCCAAATCAGGGAGTACAAATCATGGCGATATATTTCCCTACGTATATATATATATATATAGATACATACATATAGACATATGTAAAGAATAATGCGCCATTGTTCAGTATATTACGTTTGATTGTATGCGTTACTGTCTCTATCGATTCACAGCAACAAGCCCATCCTGACGGAACACGGCCGCAGGCTCGGCCAGTAAGTAGTGCTCGACAGCCTATCAACACCCTCCTGGCAGGACACAAACCAATCGTTCGTAAGGTGCGTCCCATACCCAAGGTGCAATTCGCTATGCCGCCAGAAGAATCCGGCAGGGAGGCCAACCGGCCTCGGGGACCCCGTACTATGCGCACGAAGATCGTGCTCGACGAGCCTAGCGACGTCCATAAACAACAACCGCTAAGTACGTACCAGCAAACGAAACAAACACGTCAAGGAGCGACTCCCGCCCCCAACCGAGGAGAGACCCTTACTTGGGAACAGGTAAGTGCCCCGGCACACGAAGTTGCAGCGAACACACGAACTACGACGACTAAATCGCCCACTCAGTTTCACCCGACTTCCAAACACACGGCAGACTTAATAGCGAATGGTCTCACATTTTTCACACTTTTCTGTTCGCCGCTCTTCTCCTACTTCCTCTCTCCTCCTCTCCTTTTGCCCTGCCAATCAGATCGAACGTGACAAACGTGATTCGGGCTGCGCCCGAACGCGCAGCTGGAGCAGCAGCAGCGACAGCTCGTCGACATCACTCTGCGATCAGGGCGTCCACGATCCGGAAGGCGATTCTTCGTCGCTGTGCGCGTCCCCCATACTTCCCGCCTCACCGCGATCTCCTCGACTGACGGGAGCCGCAGAGGCCGCCGGCAGTGTCTTTCACATGCCGCAGAACGCCCAGCCGACTGCGTCCCCGACGACATCACCGCGAACGAAGGCTGACAAGAGCGGGGGCCGTGGCGATTGCGACCCTACGTCGGCCGGCCGAGATCAACGGCAGCGTCCGACAGAGACGGACGATCTTGGTGGATCAGGCGATCTGACCACCGCCGCTGCTTTCCCACCACCGGATGGGGTTCTCTGTCCTGATAGCGAACCGATTCAGACACCAAAAACCAGTGCAGCGTCGTTCCATTACGACGGTACAGCGTCGCCCCTGGAGGACGCGACCGTAAGCGATACCCACGAGGGATTTAAGGATACGACGCAAACGAATGCCGTTCCGTCAGTTGTTGCCCCCGTCAACCTCAGTGAACTCCCTGCTACGGCAGACCCGGATGTCATCACGAGTTCACAGGACGGCCACGCAGCGCAGGCAGCGGCAACCGGAACGGGCTCCTCAGTGGAGTCCTGCTCGGACGAGCAGGTCGACGCGAGCATCCGGAAAACCACACAAAACGATGGGGCAAAGGGCTCGCTCGAGATGGCAAAGCCGCGCAGCAGCAACCTTGAACCCAAATCAAGACCGTGTCGAAAGTTAATCATTGCCGACACCCCACCGGGCTGGAGTTCCTCGGGCGGGGAGAAAGAATCGCCCTCGTCCATCGCTGCAGCACCTCAGATGTGGCACAACATCCCTGGGGGGCCATTCGTCGAAGAAGAGGAAACTGACGGGGTCCATTGCGCCATCGGGCAGAGGTAAGTTCGCCTACCGTAGCGCATGACGAGCTCATCGTGATAATGCTACATCTTCCCAGTCTCCCAGTCTTCACACATTGTCCTGTGGACAGTAGAGGCGTGCGTGTCACCGATGCAGATGGAACTGCTCTCGATTTTAATGGCCCAGCGTCTTCATAGAAATGTGATGCAAGGGTCTGTACGTGTGAGGCGAGTTCGCCATTGATTTGCTCTGCTCACTTGGCACGAAATTACTCCGCATTGCCAATAGACCGATACACATAGCGATACGATGAATGCGGTCAATTTACACATAGCAGTAACAGTACGAAGTTTACTCACTCGATTAGCGCAATCAGAGGAACTGGTGTACGTACCTATAGTGTTGTTAGTTCGTCGTTCGGCGAAACACCCCTTTGAGCTTACAGTGTCGAAGTAGTGTGTGTTTCGTTACTGTGTAAATATGCGCGATTTCCTCATTTGCTGTTGGTTTAGGCGCTCCAAATGTTAACTAACTGTACGCTATCTAGAAACAGATATACCTTGATAATATGTTCTTCGGTAAACATTATTTTTCTCAACGTTATGCGCATGGTGGCCGTGAATATCGGTCAACTCCGACTAAATCGAAACGCTAATAATCTCCAAGTCTTGGAATACTGTAGAAACGTTTTCTTTATATTTTATTTATACAATTAGAAAGCTGACAACGAACAATCGCCTCGAACGGCGCGTCGTTTCAGCAAGCAAAGAAGGCCTGTTGTGTTCGTATGTGCCATAAGCTGAAAACGACTGAATCAGTCACTGTTGAGTACTGCCTAGCGCAGTTTCTACGTTGTCTTATGGTGGATTAGGATGTTCTGAAAAGACTTTTATCGAAGCTTTAGCATAGCAGAATAACAAATCAAGAAGCTTACCCCAGTATCACCTTTCGGTGACTAAATATTCAGGTGGAAAATACTGCAATTTCACAAAATGTTTCACACAACAAGAAAGGACATACATTTCATCTGCTTGTTTTGAAAATCAGTTTTCTATAATTACCAACGTTAACTCCTGTTGTTTGAGTTCGTTCCCAATGAAGAAAACAAAAAATGCCTACTTGTAACGGTGAAAGAGCCTCACCCTGGAACTCAACAACGTTGTGCTTGTTACACATTTCCTCTTTTATTTACATACGCCTATCTATGTGCCCCCTATCCGACATTTATTCGCAGCCGATTCGACAATGATTTCCAAACAATAACTTGTAAGCAGTCAAACTTCTGTTTTTAGTAGACCGGCCCCTTAGTTGACAAAGATGTCGTCGCTGATTTGTTTTACTAAATTAATATTCCTTGTTGAGCTATTTCGTTGCGTATTTGCGTTTTCACTCTTCGCTCATTTTACCTTCCCTCCCTCCTCTTTTCTAACTCTTCCGCGCTTTCTCTTTCTCTAACATGAACAAATACAGTATTTGCGTGTGTGAGTGTGTTTACGTGCCAACAAAGCGTGCGTTATTAAATGTTCACCTCTTATCCATCCGTTGTTCCTGCTTCGTGGTTCTGCAGCAACAAGTGCCTAGGCGATGAGGATCCGCAGAACTGAGCTCTCTCGCAAACTTTCTGTCTCTCGCTCGCTCTCGATGAAAGAGGCGGAAATCCAACAGGTACTTCGTTCTCATTCTCACTAATAAGGCTCGCAGGCTCTCGCGTAGACACAGCCGAAGAGCTGCAGGTCGACGCGGCCAATCATTATGAGAACTGCGCCTTTGCATTGCCCTTGCTTTAGCCTGCGTTCTGCTCATGCATTAGACAAAGGGGGTCGTCGACGGTGGTCTATACTCGACGACTGGGCAGTTTGCTTCTGTTGGAGTCGCTGTAGGACGCAGGCGGAAACGTAGTGCAGAATAATATCTCACGCAACGAATAGCAACACCCCGATGGACTCCGAGAAGTTGATGGAGACGCACACGAAATGATTGGCTGCCTGTGAATCGCTTTGCAGAGCCCACAAAAGATCTGTACAATTCGTGCTCAACAGCTGTATGCGTGACATTCCGTCGTTTTTAATGTGTGTGTGTGTATGCGAAGTCATCTGGCGAGTGTTCCGAAGTGGTAGCTAGCGGCGTTGAAGCGCCCTTCTTCAAAAAAGAACGTTCATGGATATCTCTCAGGGATTTGCGTAGGAACTCTTACAACTGACTGCAATATACGAATCCGCTTGAACAGAAATGAACGCGCTGTTTAGGTAAATAACTGCCGCTTGGTTAGTGCCGCTGTGTCATTCTGTGCCAAATCGTGAATGCAACATTGCATGGTCGATAGCTGTGCGCGCCTCATCCGAAGGACGCTCATAAAAAGCTGTTTTTATTTTCATTATTTCGCTACGTATGTGCGTCCGCATTTTGATAGAGATATGTATGGGAGTGCGTCTCTAACAGAGAAGAATGCGATGGGAATGCTATAGTACCCGCGAATGGCAGTGAATGGACTCTCGGCACAGGGGGTCATGCGTCGAAATTGGCCTGCGTGCGAAGTTCGCCAAGAGGCCTGTTCCTGTTCGGGCCTGCCGATCCGAATAAATTCGTGCCTTAGATGTCTGCACCTCCCTCTGGGGACGTGCGCCGCCCAGGGACTGTTGAGACGGCGTTAGATCGTCTTTAATCCACAAGCTATGATTTTGCTGTTCACGGAACTGTTTTGCTCAGTTGATGTATCGACGGTCACAAACACTTATGAGGTGCGAATATTCACTCAGATCGCATACCAATATCGGCTCGGGCACGTAGAGTTGTACCTCACATCATCACCTGAATGTTTCGTTGATGTTGGTCACGACACCGCTGTACAATCAATGCAAGCCGTAGCAACGCCTGAACAACGGCTGGTAGACAGTGGACTCCGGTTCGCGCTCTGAGCCCGGACGGATTTGTGATAGCCGGTGCTCCCCAAGGCGATGAGGAAGGAAGCGTCACCCGAGAAATGATTGCTTATACCGTTTCGCTTTTCTGTTATGTTTCCACTGCACTGCTGACTCCTGTGGTCGGGCTTTGCCGTCGCCGTCGTTTTGCATCATCGCGACCAGTGCGAGTGGTGTCTCGAGCGTCAGCATCAAGGAGCACGCGGGAACTCCGCCATCGCTCGACGAACTCCTCGAAAGATATACGAAGGTGACACATCTGGTGGAAGACGCCTCGGCTAGACTTGTCGCTTCGACTTCCATAGATTCAGGGGACTCACGGTGGGTCTTAACTAGTGTTGATAGACCACTAGGGGTTCGCCACACAAATTGCACGCTAAACAAATTTTACCTCGTTGTGTGTGCATATCTACGTTTCTATGTGTGTGTGTGTGTGGCCGAAATCACTGAGCGATATCCGATTCTGGGTATAATGCAACCGATATAGTCATAATATCCAATTCGCTGTGCATAGACTTTTAATAGATATAAACCACTGTTTAGTTTCTAGACCAGTGCTAATAAGAGCTGCTGGTTCGATATCAGAAGGTCGGCAAAAAATTAAAAAAAGCCTTTACCTAATGATCTAATCATTTTACTCTGCTTTTATCAGCACACCGCCTTCGCGTGCAGATTCCCCACCGGCAGTGAGCTTCAACCCGTTCCCGACGCAGCGAACGTCGACGTTAGACAGCCAAGTAGCCCGCAGACTTGGACTTTATTCAAACCATTGATCTATTCAAGCAGCAAGTTAACGGTCCTGACCTTTGCTGATGAGTTCGCCAAAAATGTATGGATAAGTTCGCGCTGTCCGAATGAATCGACTGCCACATGATATCGCATCGTTTGCAGCAGATATTCGAGAGGGACGTTCGACAAACAGAGTAAAATGTCACGATCTTCTCTCACCTTTTCCACTCGTTCCGATAGAATTATATCTCAAACGCTAGTTCGTTGGTTACTCTTTTCAACGACCTGAGTGGGCGTTTGTACGCGTTTTCTATCGAACAACATTGAAGTGCACTACACTCTATCACGCTGAGAAACTTGACGCTGTGAGGCCGAAAAGGGCCCAACTGATATCGCTGTGAAGCCCCAATGCATTAAGTACAACGAAACGAAAAAAAGCAAAGGCTAAATCGATACGTTTATTTTGGCGGTCTTTATATCGAACTGACTGCTGGTCTATTACTACGTACTGGTTGTCCATGTCGTGAGATTCCAAATAAAAAAAAGAAATAAGTCATTACAATTACAAAAAAACTTGACATAGCTGTTCTGCTGCAACCACGACTAGAACAAGCATACAGACGCTACTTCTCCTAAATACGAAAATGTTGCCAAAGTGCTCAGTGTATGCCTTTACGTTATCAGGTGAGCTGCATCGCAAACACATGCGCGCCCATAACGCCACAACAATTCAACGAGTAATCTGCGCAAAGCAATGTCACTACGAAACGATGCATTTGTAAGACATCACAAATCAGAGCGTCGTGCTACACGAGTTCGGAGCCAGTATTTAATCAGAGTTCCCAACAAGAATTCACTCAACAAACTCAAGCCCAAGATACCACTTCGCTTCAGCTGGTCATGCGAACATCTTCAGTCGACGCCAGACTATGCAAAGACTGGCTATCGAAGATGCGTTGCAGAACCGCAAGGTCTAACAAGCCCTTTGATAACGCTGAAGCGGCGAAATACAATCTCACGCCGATATGCGTGCTGCGTACAACACGAGTGTCCCCTGTGGAGGACCTGACCTGACCGATGCAGCATTTGTTTTGTAAGGCGTTGAGGTGGTTGAGTACGCGGTTCCAGCTTGACTAGTGGCGACCTATATGACTAGTAGTAACCCTATGTTCAACACGCACTAAGAACGCCAGCAAGCTTCGGATCCTTGGGGCCGGAAATTGTTACTCTCCTATGCATTATACATGAACGCGCTGCTGAGCGACGAATTCTGTTCGACGTGGTGTTCTCTAAGCTCGGGTCTACAATTTTTCCTATGGACTTGCATCCAAGCAAGCAACACGTTCGTATGGGACTTTATTTTTCCCTGAAAGTCGCATATGATATTGAAGCGTCTCTTTCAGTGTCTTCGTAGCATTGTTATACATATCACTCACACTCTTTGACGTATGGCAAAGATAAGCCCAACAACGGAAATGAAGAAAAATAATAGGTCGCTATGAAGATCGTATGAAGAGACTGCATTTCGTTCGGCTGTTCCGTCTGAGGACTGTCTACCGCATACGGGCTATATATATATATATATATATATATATAT
>MNPL01001615.1:0-22126 GCA_002081605.1 Tropilaelaps mercedesae
TATATATATATATATATATATATATGAGTTTGATTTGGTGAGTGGAATCAACAACCTGACTAAAAATATTACTCTTGGTTAATTTACTAATAGGCTGCGTTGATTACAGGCTCTCAACTGCGTTCCACCTCCTGACACGGGATTACCCCAGAGAAGATGTGGTAAGATACCTTCAAATAAATTGCAAAGTTGTCTTACATCAGCCTTGTTTGATGTCGTAGCTCTGTTTTCCTTAATACATTTTTCGGACTATCCATATTTTTAGCTTTGATCAAATGAAGAAACCTATTTTTCGCACTATGCTAAATTCATCACATTATGTAGGTAGAGAATGTAATTTTCATAAAGAATGCAAGCAGACCTGCTACTTTAAACCGTAATTTCTAACCGTCACTATGTGTACTCGAGGTTTTGTCAGCATTTCATTTGAGGGCCGCCAGTTAGAGCAACCGCTTAGACTAAACAGTCATCGGCAAATTTAATTAGCAGTCGTGCCCCGTTTGGTTCAGCTAATGTCTTTGATGTTAGATAGTTTATATTGTGCGTATTTTATCCGAATATTTAAAAAGGTGCGTTGCGACCATTTTGAGTTGGCACTTAATTGTATCACCACGTGTGCTCAGATGCTCGTGTATGCTGAGTTCATATGCAGGACCGTCTTAGTGGCTGTATTCCAGCCGGATATTTCCGTAAGAGAAACAATGTAATAATTTCCCTCCAGAGACGAAACATTGCAACTGCATGCTACTCAACGCATCACCTCGAGCGATGCTGCCATTTAATCTTGCTTCTTCAAACACCTTTCTACCATGATACGTCCAAATGTTAACGAATAACAGGCAATATTAACGACTGCAATGTATGTCGCTGAATATCTTTGTGATCTACAAATGTAGCCTGGGTTCGTACATTTTCCAAAATGCAGGTGCCTCCCCGTCTGTTGGAGTATTTGCAGAGTTCGCGTGAGCTTCGTTCTTTGCTGCAAAACCCACATCTGCGAGATCTTCTATCGAAACTGGCATCGCAGTCAGATCCTGCGAGAACGCTGGACCAGCTTATGCAGGTGAGCCCTTATGACTTTCAAGTCCAAAATATTTTTTGTCGCCCACAATTATTATTGCGTGTACACATACTATTATCATTCAGATCGCACCAGTTATGGTTCAAATTATTCTCCACTAAGTACGTTAGTTATCCAGTACGCGCCTTAATTGACAATTCGATGATGAAAGCGATTACAATTTTCAAGTACAAATCAACCACTAAGTCACAAGCGATCATCACACTAACCAAATTGCTGATGAAATTTGAGCACTGCCACGCTAACAAATCTATAGCTTACCATACCCGTGTAATTCTGCATTTGTTTTCAATCGTAGGAACCTCTGTTTATTGAGTTCGCCGACGCTTGTATGGACGTCATTGAGCCGCCCGAGCAGTAGAGGGGCTGTTTGGCTAATATACGGAATTGCATCGTTCTTTTCATATATGTAAATAATTTTTAACGTTTATATTTACAACAATGCGGATTCACTGGCAATAGGCAGCACTGTTGATGAATCAAAATGTGATGTTTACGACCACCGTGAGCACCTGATGCAAATCGCGTTCGATATTTCTTTGGCATATGACGTTCTGTAAATAAAAGCTTTTGTATCTGTAAATGTCAATCGGAACATTCTGCGTTCACTTAAACAACCAGGAGTCCGTAGGTACTCTCGCGATTGACAATCAATGCATGACATCTGTGTGTCTATGTATATGTTCATGTGACAAGGAAATCGCTAAATTTGTCCGGAATAAAACCACTCAACATGGCGATCTCGTGGCACCAATTGCTTAATCCAATCAGACACTAGAGTTTGAAGTACATCTAGACGTTGTTAGACGTTGGTAGATGTTGTTAAACACTTATATTTAAACTCGAGATGACGGGGGGTTGCCGTCATGCAAACACAATACAGTTCAGTTAACTGGGCAGAATACTGCTTATCTAGTTTTCAAACAAGAAGCAAACCAAGACGTGACCTACTGTCAACGTACAGCTCTGGTAGATGTTGTTAAACACTTATATTTAAACTCGAGATGACGGGGGGTTGCCGTCATGCAAACACAATACAGTTCAGTTAACTGGGCAGAATACTGCTTATCTAGTTTTCAAACAAGAAGCAAACCAAGACGTGACCTACTGTCAACGTACAGCTCAGGAATCCATCGCTGATGTTTTTCTTTGAATAACTTCTCATACGCTTTACACAACTTTCCATGAATACACATGTGCGCGATGGTAGACAATTGGCAACTAAAAGGACACACCAAGATTACCTCTTGTGATCTTCGCACTAGTTATATTAGACTTTTATATGGTTTTTTGGCTCTTTGCTAATAAGTCAATAAAACAATAAATGAGAAACAAACAGGAATCAATAATAGACTAATAATAGACTAGAAAGACAGTGTGATATGCTAACACTCGTCCCGAAATATGATAGAGTGTCTTCTGGTTACAGAGAAAACGAATTACATCCTGGCTTGTTTCTCGTATTTTTCGTTAGGACATTCAAACATCCGAACACGATTATGACACACCGACTTAATGTATGTGTTTATCGACATGGTTTTTTCTCCGCACGTTTTTCTCTATGGTCTTGCGTAAGATTACATTTTGCTGCGGATAAAGGCGGCACATGCAGATATTTTGATTAGATCTTATTCCGTTAGAAAAAATGGAGTTAATTGTTCTTCTATGGATTCGTATATGACAAGCAAGCCGAAGGATGTGCTTGCTATTATCCGAAACTAACTTCATGTTGTTTTTGGTGAAAAGCACCTGCCAAAGTATCAAATATGAAAAAAGGGTAATGTAACTGTTTTGCCTCAACGAGGCTGTTCCTAAAAGCAGAGCCTATTCGACCGAAGTATAGATTATTACATTGATTTGAACAATTATGTTGACACTGGCCGTACTAATTTTTTTTAAGATCTCTTGTTGAAGACAATTTTCTTTACGCACTGCTGGAGCAAGGGTGCATATTTGGTACGCAGTGGCATTCAAGAAACGACCGTTGCTACGCTACGATGCCTATTATACAATATTAAAGTCATCGAATGCCGTATCTAACAAAAGAAACGATCGAAGAAATAAAATCGACGCCAAAGCTATCAGCGGACATGCATTTTAGTATTTCAAGTATTTTGGGATGTTCATTATACCTGTAAAAGACAAGAGACTATATATATATATATATGTGTGTGTGTATGTGTGTGTGTATGTATTAAACACTTAAACATTATTTCGCATATGTATAATGCATTCACATCTTTGAAAAATGTATTAAGAATAGTGTAAAAACACACACAATTTGTGCATAATATCCGTAAAACAAATTATGATAAATTCAAAATATGTACAATACACTGGTACATTATGAAGATTTAGTTTCTGTGGTTGGTTAGAGAGCTCTTTAAGGCTTACCTTCTTTCGACATCATATAGCTACTGTGTGCTGAATGTCTATCATGTTTGCAACACGCGGCAAGGACGTCTGCTGAAAATGTAGAAGCCACCGCTTTCTGTCAAAGAAGCTAAATGTCACACAGTAGTGCACTTCCATCCATTGGCCATTGCAGAAATATCTCTTCACTTGGAATCGAACAAACACAAACGAATATACAGTGCTATTTGGAAATATATGCTGTGTCCAATAATCACTAGTTTATATAAGCAATCACAATCGGTGGAAGCTGACGGCAATGCCTGACGTAACTTTGCGCCGATAACAAACTTTACTTCAAGGGCCGTAGAGGGAAATAGGATCCAATGTAAAAGTACCTTTTCGATGCTGTGACAGTTCGATAGGTTGTTCTTCACCTGCTATTGATGTTGTGACCGTTCGTCGTTTTCATTTATACTATCATGCGTATTCATTCTATTTGGATGAATGGCCGTAGCAAATGAAAGTGCAGCGATTTTCAAGGAGCTTTTAATGAAAGCTTCAAGTTTATTGAGATCTCTGAATTATAGCCGACGCAATAGAAACGCACTCAGAAATAGAAATGCATTTCGATTTCGTGGAAGTAGCTTTCGGTTTCCATTCTGTTGTTTTTCTCCCACTGTACCTGCAGTCTGTAGCTGGCCAACGCTGCACGGTTATCAGTCCCGCGTCGTGCAATGCGAATGAGTGACTTTCTTCTCAGAAACGAGGTGGTATTCACCTTCCAACCTCACGTCAAATGCCTGGTTTCCAATAGACATGCGCAGACAGCATAAACAGCACTTGAAGGGGGTCTGCCCTGCTACCGTCTCTTTCATCAGCATCTGTTTAGAAACCCGCCCCGGAATCATCTCAGAAAACGACGGCCGTGTCCGTCGTGGCTTCGGTTGCGTGACGTGTATCGTTCGAGGGAGACCATTGTTACTGTGGTGTGCGGTATTGATCTTGTCGATGCTAGAGGCTCCAATTGTTGGATTAGGCTTCAGTTCTGGCTGTGACAGTCGTCGACAGCGTCAGCCGACAACGCAGGCCTCTTATAGAGAAGTCCGCGTGCACTGTCGTTGTTGCTGCTGTCGCCACGGTTATTGTTGCCGTTATCGTCCGTATAGACCTACTCGTCGGCGAACTCCCACGCTGCTGTGGTTCATCGTTTAGCTGCCGTGGCGGCTGCCGTGCGTTGGTGGGGGGTTGCGCGTTCCACGCTTTGTTCGATGTTGCGCCTGTCGATGACCAATGATGTTTGCCTGTCGATAGCATCTCCACGTTCGCAGGCTCCTCTAGGAAACGTCGAAAAGGGGGGAGACAAACGGGGCAAGACCAAGAGGGAAAGAGAGATACGCGTAGCGGATAGAGAGAGAGGGAGGGAAGGGGGAAAAGGACAAGACCAACTCGGAAATGGATGAACCGCCCGATGAGAACGTAGTCCTCCGACCCATTACCGACCGACTGGGTCGATCTCATCCCCGTTTGCTGTGGCTCCTGTTTGGCCGCCCGTCGCAACCGCATGATCGGCTCGCTTTCCGTCGCCAGCCGCCATGGTGGATCATCATCGAGGGGTCCGCAGAACTGGGATCTGCGCACTGGATTTTGATTGATGAAAATGCTTTGCGCCCGGTCTCGGCCGTTGCACGGTCCACCACCGGCCCCAAAATTGCACTATATAGAATTTTCTGTTTGCTAGATGGACCCTCCAGGCGCGGAGGGTGGCAACGGTTTGGTTTTGGTCTTTGGTGTCTGTATGTGTGTGTGTGTTGGAGTTAGCGTCAATGATGATATCGTATCTTTTTCTCCCTCTCTTCAACGCCCCTTCGATATCTCTTGTCGTCCACTTTTCGGATCACTGATTTCTTTCTGGCAAGGGCTCCTTTTTGTTGAGAGCTGCATTCGATTTGTGGCGTTACCGATGCGATGTCACTACGCTTAACTCGGACGGGACGCCAACTTCAGTAGACTCGACGAAACTTCAGTCTCTTTGCGAAACGGCCGACAAATAGTAGTACTGAGGCGACCAGAACTCAGTGCCTAGAGAATTGATTTCCTTCAGCATTGTTCGCGAATTGTACAATAGTTAATTCAAAAGAATGTTCAGTGTCAGAAGAAGTGTTATTGTGAGGACGGTTGCATCAAAGTCCTTTTTCACCATTGAACTTTCTTGCGTTTACTAATAAACATGAACTTGGTAGGTTAGGCGTTTTGCTGTTTTAATTTTTTAGATAGTAACCTTCGAGTAAAATCAACCATACATTCACAAAAAACAAAAACAGATGTAGTTAGCATTTGTCATAAGTTTCGCCTTGTCAGCAAATATCATTGCTATGTGTTTTGACAACCGTAGAATAGCTTTCGAAAATCTTACAGGACTATCGGCTTTACGTGGGTTCTAATCGTGTATGTTTACATACTACAGAATAATAATATTGAAATGTGGTTTGCTAAAACCCGCTGTTTCTGCGTGCAATACGTATATGTGATTACTGCTCTAAGGTGAGCAGATTTTTTTTTCGTTCATGTGCGTATCAGAATAAGGCTGCCTAATACGCTTCTCCTGAACCGCAGTTCGACAAATATTAGCTAGATTTTTTCCTGTGCTTTTTGTGAATAGAAATGCATTATATTCCACTCGTGGCTTTGCTAGTACTATTGGGGGTGCAAGCCGAAACCGTGGTGGATCCAAAAAGCCTTTTGATTAAAAACAACTATGTCCGTACTACTGTTCTATCAATGTGTGACGTATAAATGTGCTACCAGTAACGAGTAGATATTAGCATTTTGTTTAAACGAGACGTGTACTTATATAAGACAGATAAGAGACACAATGAAATGACAGTTATTATTAACAAGAAAAGGTTCATTTAAAATAGATGTTTGCTTGTTTTTCCCTTTTTCTCGTCAGTGGTTATCATACGATACTTTTCTAAAAAAGTAATATGAAGGCTTTACCTTGTTTTTTTAACGAGCAGAACAGCGAATTCATTTTTTAGCAAAATAAAAATTATGTATAAAATGGATTTACACTTGACTGTTTCGGTAAGAAATGCAACACGTAAACATAACGGGGAGAAGGGCTCCACACTACGCTGTAGGAATGGTACATGAAAAGTTCCTCGACGTCGCTATAAAACGTCGTCTACGTATAAACGTCTACGTAGAACGTATAAAGCGACGTCGCAATATCCTTGGAGTCAACGTAAACATGATTGTCTTCAAGTCTATATCAACCAAGTTTTCGTACAAAGACGCCGATAAACCGCCATCATTCAATTGGCTATTCGTGACTTGATATGAGCGGAAAGAAAAACAGACGAGGAAATCAAATCTGAATGCTGATAATGCCCGAGTGCGTTCAACGACCTACGATTTTAGGTTTCGTGTTGAATATGGATAGCAATACATCGCGCAACACCCCCCTTTCGAGTTAACATGGAGGATTGTCGACAATTCTTGTTTTCCCCGAGAATTTCACAGTGGTCGGCCAATGGAAATACGTTTGTAAGTCAAATAACGTACCTAGTCGATACACCGATTCGTTGAATGTAATGCCATTGTGTAGCTTCGATGGCTAAAGGCTGCGTCACATTACCCGTCCTCGTCGCGGAAACGAATCGGCCGACCGACGCGCTCGAAACAACGAGCGGCGCCCGTGATGGCGGCCTGCACGACGTTCTCATCGAGCCTTTTTGTTCGCTTCATTAGGCGCAAAAACAACGTCGCTAAACTACGTCTCGCAGTGCACACTCGGCCTGGGTGGACCAACGTCGATTGCCTGACTACACGATCTCTAGGCGACTATAGGACGTTGCCGACATCCATTGATATCGTTGACCAACGACACGATCGATCGATTTGCCGCGAACCGTCCACTCCTGTCTCTGGCACGGCGAGGCCTCGTTCGCCGTTACGCCCTGCCACGAACCCAGGGCAACATCCAATACAGCTCTGATCGGCGTCAGCTGATCAGCCGAGCGCTGTTAGAGCGCCACCGGGAGTCGCATGCCTAACAGACTGGTAGAGTCGGATTTTACGCGGCCTGTTATACAGGTTGGTGGGGGTTAGAATCGTGCCCAAATATATCAACAATGACTAATCTCGCATGTGCAGCTTACAGCTTCATTTAACTGCACGAAGCTCGGTAACTGCGCGTAGCAACAGGTCGAATTGTATTCAGTCTCAGACGTGGCTTCAGCTTATGCGGAAATGGAACAGCTTCATTCTGGACTCTGTTTTTCTTCTTAGGTTCTTAGCCATGGGAATAAGACGTGTTCGTCTCCGGATTCAACCCATATGCTCATTTCATTGCACGTAAATTGTGCAACGTTGGGTGCCACTTCTGACAGGCATGCGATTAGCAAATCAAAAGTAATTGGGGTCCATGGTTATTCTTTCCCCATTTGTCTTTCCGACAGTTTTACGGCAGTCTTTTACGTATCTTCGATTGCAGTTACATAATATAGAAAATAAAGGGACAACTTTTATGTCCCTTGAAGGATGCGAATATCGAAAGCATTTCCCTAACAATGTAGCAACGTTTTGTGGGTTTTAAGAAAGCATACAAGTGCAAAACTGCAATGGTTTTGGGTGGAGCGAAATGAGACGAGGAGTGGGTTGGGGAAAATTGTTGGGACTATTGTACTTCGAGTTATCTTTACTGCGAAGAAAAAGATTCGAAAATTCAAGATTACTGCAGAAAATGTAAACATCATACTTGAGAATTACCTATCAATGTCTGATTTTGGTGACTCGTGCGTTCAATGCCATAGTTCCATGGGGCCGGAAAAACTCAATTGCATCATCGTTGAGAATCAATCTGGTGGTCCGATATTATTCGGATAACGGCTAATAGGCGTTTAAACCCAACTGGTATCTCTTCAACTGCAAAATAACAAAGCAGTGCTTTTGTTCTTTTTGTAAAAGGGCTCATTGACTAACAATGCCCGACCTCCAACAGTCTGTCACGTATTAAACTTTTTCGGGACCCTATTCGACATAATATGTACCGAACGTATCACTTACAAGCTAAACACATGACTTCAATTTATTCTATTTAAGAATAAAGGAAGGTTCACTACAATTAATGCATCCTGTTGTTAGTCATGATGAAGAAGAGAGGAAGGTCGTCACTAGTTTTTTTAATTTTCCGCTACGATTCTATGGGCCATAGAACTGGCAGCACATGCCATATTCCTGTAATTTGCAGCTGCCTCCGAGACCGTGGGGCTGAGCCGGGATCTTCGCGACTTAGATATACCAGGAGGGGACATTAGGCTTTAGGGTGCGCACCTTACGAGCGGGAAGGAAGCTTTATTAGGAGAGCCAGCATGGCCTGGGCCATAGGCGAGCAGTGAAGGTCCTTCTACGCCGGCGCCTCGTGTGACCCTCTCGGCTACTCAAGTTAACGACCCTCGTTAACGAGACCAGGAATAGCAGCTCTCGCCGTTACAAAACGAGATCCTCCGAAATGGGGAAACAAAGGAGCGAGGGAGAGAAAAAAAGAGAGGGGTCACTATAGAAACAGCCAGAGTTTATCTGATGGAGGCTCTACGGCATCATGACAAGCGGAACGTGTCGCCCCGCGTTTGCGTTGTCTCGGTTTTTTGCTGTGGCCAGTGTGCATCGATTGCTGAAATTGGAGTTGCTCAAATACAGCCGCATCATAGAGATTGGTTTGGCAACTTGGCACTACCGTGAAGCAAGTTGGATACTCTACACGCTCAAGTCTGTCTGTCGTTTGCCTATCTAGGTTATGTGGGAAAACTATCGCCCCATTTCTAATCCAGCTATTTAAGTAAAGAAGATACCTGCAACTTTATACAAAAAGAGAAAACTCAGAAAGAATTAAAAGGCGTATACCTATGGTGACGATACGGTAGCTTTAATATAAAGTCAGTTTTGGGCAAAATAGACCAGGACTAGAGTATATATAGGCATCTTCTCAACGGTTTTAAGTGCTTATAAGGCAGCCAGACATTAAGTTTATCCATGGAACTTTCATATTGCATTTCTTAGAGCTTTCCGACATTTATTGTGAAACAAATGTCAGGCTAAGAGATTCAAACAGGAATTCCATTTTTCAGTTGGTGAATGATTGTCTTCATGAATTCTAGATATGTGCCAATCAGTCAGGGGTCGGCGAGGCAGTGATACACATGCACAAGGATATAACAAAATAACTTCTTCGCCAAATACTAAAGCAGTGTAATTTAACATTTTGCACTGCGCTAGTCCGAGTTTCAGACTGTCCTGTCGGTACGAGCTTCCATCCAGCATAACACAACGCAGCGAGAACGTACTCAGGATAACTCAAGGACACCTATCCACTGTGAATCTGTTTTAATACGCGTAACCAAGTAGACCTTCCAACATGGAGCCTCTCCACCAAGAAGCGTCAAACGTACCCTGAATACGGGATGAAGGATATAGGATAGTATCCTTGTTCACTTGTTCAGGTTGGGTGACCGTGCACATATGCGTGCGTACATGTGACGTGCGCACGCCCTTCTATTTGGGCCGGCCGGGTTGGTAAGTTTGCGGAGCGCTTGGAGAAAATAGCACACGCTTAACCGATAAGACGGAAGTTGAAGCACCAGCTCGAAACCGTTGCACCGACTCTGGGTATAATACATCAAAATTTGGTCCATTACTCTTCTAGCAGCGCAACCGCCGCCACCGCCGCCGCCACTGCCGCCGCCACTGCTGCCGCTCCGTTGAGCCAATGCCTCGCGGCTGCTGCCTTGAACGCTCGCAGGGGAGGAGGAACAGGAAAAGCTAGAGAATAGAATGGTCTGGCCGTATGTCTCTCGATAAGACGAGCTCAACCTCAAACTAGCGGGGACCAATGCAATGTTGTACCCTGATGTAGTAAAGGCGAGTAGGCTTTTGGGTTCCGCGGAAGCTCGGATAAGCTGTCCACCGAGAGCGGTCGACACACAGGCGTAATGGCCATGGTTGGGTCGGAACGGGGGTTGACTACAAGAAAGGCGGGAAGGCAAAACGGATAGGGCTTTCGACGGCTTGGCTCTTGGAAAGGGAGAGGGAAGTAGCGTATAGGGGAACCGTGCATACAACGAGGGGACACAAGGGCAAAGGAGTATGCCTCGAAAGGAGGAGAAACCGGAGAACGGGCCGAGCAAAGACAAGTTTGAAAACTTTTATCACAACCAACCGCCGAAAGCTCGGGCGTCCGCCAAGGGACCACTGTCTGCTGTCCTCGAACAGAGCCGCCAAACGCATGCGCCGAATTCAACGGCTCGCATGTAGTTAAGGGGGTGGTAGCGTAGCTCGCCACGAGATCTACTGACTTTGCGCGCAAGGCCAGCGAGAAAGGGAGGATAACGGCAGACCACGTAGATTTATAGGACATCTGCCCACTCAACGAACGTTCGATTATAGTAGAAAGCCATCACTTTCCAATTGATTTGAAATGTTTGCTTTTTGTTTGTGTCATCTGAGGTAGTTGTTCGCAGCAATTGTAGTTAGTACAGGATGAGTGAATGTAGATGCGAAGGGACTGGCCGTTTCGCAAAATTTTATTTGAAATAAGTTAAATTTCTCCGACACGGTGAGAGCCGAAATGCAATCGATCATGTTAAAGTGGTTGAGTGGCTTGCAAGTTCTTCAACACGTGAGATTCGAGAAAATTCGCAAGTAGAGGTAGGATTAGATAGGCAATTGTATAAGGGTTGTCGAGGAGAACTGACTAAACACCTCAGGTCGACATGGGAAGGTAGCACAAACACAGACTGTCTACCTGTGATTTTTTAACTTCAATACAATACCGAAGTTCGAGCTTCATCACCGAAGCAATGCGAAAATACTGAAATGGAGGGCGACCTATTATTTAAACAGTATCAAACAAATTTTGGAGCAGCGGGGTGCCCACACGCTGACAGCGTTCTCAGTATAACGCATATTATATTGAATGCGGCGTGTAAAAATTATACACCATGGATTTCCAATAAAACTAATTAAAAAAACAATGGTAAACCATCGTTGTGCGAAAAAATAAGCCTTCGAATCAAATCATCATCAAAAAGTGGAATTTTTACACCGACTCAGATATACTGACTTAATATTTGAAGAAAGGGTTATCAATGAGAATACCGAGGTGATCATGCTCAGTGCTAGCAGCTCCGAAAATCTGATTGACGTAACAGCACGATTAAAAATTCATATACTGTCAAATTAAGTACCATAGATTCTCTAGCAGCCATGTGATCTTAGCATCCAACTATTGCCAGCAACTTCAAGGGGCTGCATAGAAAAGTCGATGTACGAAATTCCACATAGAAAAGGAAAACCATGGCTGGCACATCAGTTCAGTGAGCTATAATTAATTTGCGTCACACTCTCCAGCCGTACGACGCTATTGCTGACATCCGAAAATAACATGGCCCTAGTCGTGTCGGAGAAGACACTAGTATAACTTCCAAGTAGATTTCTGCGACGACACCACCGTTTAAGCATTCCTAAAAATCTCGAAAGGACTTCTGCATCGCAAGTGTTCGCATAGTACGTATAACAGATGTAGATCTGACTGCAGACACTGACCGATGTCGCATTACTGCATACTTAGCCTACACAAAATATGACTTATGCAGCGTGGCGTATACGTGAATGCCAGAATTAAAATGAAAAAAAGCTATTCAATACTACAGACCCACGCAGGCTTTTTGCATAAGACTTGCAACGTTTTTTCTAAATAAAATAGAGACGAGACGGTTCCAAGCGTCGGATCGAAGGGCTCTTCGCGCCGTTAAGCAATTCTAAGCGGTTCCGTGGCTGAAGATAGGAAATATATGCATGTATAATAATATGGATCATGCTGCGGGCGTACAGAAAGATAGCCACCGTTGCGTGGTCAATCATAGAAGTTCGGCTAGGTGCTGCTGCAGAGGCAGTGAAAGAAAAATATCTGACATCTCGTAATAGATCCACCTCGTAAACCGTACCGGAAATTTGGCAATATACAGCAGTCAAAGATAACGTCATTTAAAGAAAAATCAATTTTAACGTCGTCAAAGAAAAAGATTTTAAATATATATTGGAATGACGCCTTTTCCGCCGGCACAAATAACAACGCATGGGGTAAGCTTGATGCTCCAGCAAGCTTCTGCTTATGAACGTAACTCTACACGCTCACATACTATATTAAATGAAGGGATAATTCCTTCGAAATTTTTTTTGGGCACAGACATTTAATGATTGGCAGAAGTTGAAGCTTTGTTTTGTAGAACTGAGTTAAGTAGTTACCCTTTGGTTACATTTATCATATGGAGTGGTAAAAGACACATGCTCAACCGGGTCTCCGTATCGGATAACAGGGTTCGCGCGATTCAAGAAAAGGCGTGTGATAACCTATCCGTGCTCACATCTGCAAGACAGCTGGTTCCTGAATTTATCTGTCGAATTTCTCATCTATTTCTTGACCAGTCTGCTCGGAACCGTATCTAATATGTGGTAGAGCCGAGCCAATGGGCTGCAACTGCTTATATGTTCTTAAGTCTGCTCTCATTCTCCACGCACAATACAGTAGGAACTCTAATTTTACTCATATACAGTTGTGTTTTCAAAAACATGAGCTGCATTAGTGTGACAAACGGATTTAAGTATCTGTATAGTAGATGATCCCACCCTTTGGTAAATATATCTTTGTTAAAATCTCACTTGTATAACTTCTAAACTTCTGCAATGGAGGTTAGGTTCGGGCAGTTCACCAACGGCTTCAGGGAATCGGTTCTTTCCCGTGGAATTGACTTGCTCCCGTTAGCGCGCTACCCTTAGCTAGCGTTACGGCGAAATGTCTCGGCGAAACAACACCGGTGAGGTCGCAGTCCGGCATTTCCGCTTGTGGCACTCTTGACCTGTCAGGCGGAGGAGGGAAGAGGTTGTCTTGTCCCCTTGCTGGATGGGCGAAACGAGCGAACATTTTCCCCTCTCAGCCGATCCCCCATACCCACCTCAGCTATGATAATATACAGTTGAATCGGTGGCAACGACACTGCGGAAGGAAGCACCGCAAACCCCCAAGCTTCTCAGCGACACACACCAAGATCTGCGTCTGAAGGCCTTCAGCCGACCGCGGCAGTCTGAGGGGAATCTGAAGCCAGCAGGAGACAGCGTCACCGTCACAGCAGCTTTACTTCGTTCGGTTTTGTGCCGCTTCTAAGTTCTGGGTCGCGCGTAGCTCTTGTCCCGGCGGGACTCCTTCCTGATGCTCAGTTGGCCCTGCTCACCTCAGTCGCCCGCTGCTTCGGCCTGGCCACGTAGTCGATCCTGCACGTAGGAGCCACTATTCTTTTCCAACGAAAGAAAGAGAGAGAGAAGAAAAAGAAGGGGAAAAGGAAGCGTAGAATCTTGTGTGCGGGACGTCTGCTGCTCGTTCAGGGCCTCTCAGCTGAACGATGATGTGTCTCCGCAAAGTAACTCAAGGGAAGCCGGCAGGTGAACGAAAGGGCCTGCCCCATATCTAAAGCACGCATAGAAGAAACCCTGCTTTAATCAAGATGGATGACGGACGTCAGGGCTGAGCGGAAGAGTCTCATGTCTGTCTTGTCTGACCTGCACTATTCAGGTTAATTGTGCTTTGCCTAATAAGTTTGATGTTTTTCGTAAAAAACAGTATATCCGTCGATAGGTCACCGATTGATGATCTATCTGAGCAAATCTGAGCCATGGGTCATAATGTCAAAAATGTGTCAGAGGTTAGCACGCTGTAACATAACGTTTGCTTTGATACGTGCTAGAACCACACATCAAACTTTTCATAAAAACGTACCAATACGTTCAGCTAAAGCGAGTTTGCTAATGGTAGTACATGTTCTTCAAGTTCAGCTGGTGGTAAAAAAGCTCTGCTTTAAGTTTACTTGGTGGTACAGTCTGAACAGACTACTATCGACCTCAGTAAATTTCGATGTAGCAAAGCAGCCTTCAACGCTATCACGATCTAAGCTGGCAACATTGTTAAACGGTAAAAGAATTGACGTCCAGTTTTTCGTACTTGAAACGGTTTTTGTTTAAATTTTGGAAGCTCAAAATCCACTAGCCGAGTTCTATCTTTCACATGGCCACTCTGGTGCCGTCCGTAAGCCATATATCTCAGGTCACGGATACGAGCTGGCTGGCATTCTTTTGCCCCCGCCTAAGCAACAGTCAGACTTTTCCCTGAGTTCAAGCTAGTAGGATGAAGTATAATACAGGTTGGAGTGCGAATGATTTAATCAGCGGCACATTAACTTCCGCTTACGGAATGTCGTCCGAAACAATCAATTTCTGAACGTCTTCAATCGCAGCGCCCGAGTAATGCACCATTAATGTACACCCCTATGGCGCTTAAGGACATATTAAGCATTCGCTCTTTCGTTGCTGTATAAATTCGCACGGACCAACTATGCTCTTTTAAACATGTCCTATTCTATTGACGAACGCCCGTGCTGCATTTACTAATTTACTGCCTTATATGATATTAAAGTTATTTTGGTTAATAGGTTTCAACATGTGCAACTTTTTCAAAGAATGGTGTCTTTAGAGGCAATATCAGCTAATGTATTCATTTGCTTAGACTATTTCCAGAGTATATCGCCATTACATGCGCCAAACTGTTGCGCGCGTGTGTTGTATTGGCAAAGCGAAGTCGTAGTGCAAAAAATTTCAATAACAAATGCAAACGTCCAAAGACGTAAACCTACATTTTTAGTTGTAGTGTGCGGATCTTTTAGACTTTGATAGTCAATACCCATAAAATCTGCCATATTTATCAAACGCTGTTCGGGCCAATTCATCTGCCTAGAAAAAAGATTCCGGTTAGGGAATCTGATCCGATGCACTTTATATCAGTCTCGTGTCTACGAGGTCTTGGTGATTTGGCCCTGGTCTATAACGCCTCCGGTGGCTCTGTCTGTCGGGAACGTTCGCTTTACTTGGGACTATATGTGTGCAATTAATCCTGCAATGAGTAGAATATTTTTTCTTAAATCATGTTCAGAGATACCGTTGAAATGAGCCCCTTTTTATCGCTGAGTTCCGGGAGTTCTCGATGCGCATACACAACTTGGCACTACTGTAGTGCCCAAAATACACGAGTAGACCGACTCCGACAGCCAAGTATCACCCGACTTGCAAAACTGTTCACTTGTGGTAAGCATGATAATTGTATTACCCAAAGGTAAATTTACAAACGTGCCGAGAATTGAACCAATATCCACTGGTTGAGTTCGCATCGTTGATTTGCATTTGAAGTTATCTAGGTGATAGTTAAATGCAGACAAAGAAATCGACATGGTTCGTATTCGAGTCGAGATGTTCAGCTCCAAAATGCGTTCCCTTAATAATGACGGGCAACTGCTAGTATGAGACCAACGTGATGCATAGATTACCTTAAAATGTAACAATACTAAACGAAAGATCATCTGAGCTACATACATATAGGCAGCGATATCCAGTACTATGTTTCGGCTTTATTCGCGGGACCTCGAGCGTTCAAGACCGATAGATAACTGAGGAGCAGCGAATACAAGCGAACCGTCAAAGCCAACCCCGCTACGCGAACGGCGACTTGCGGGAGTCTCGAGCAACTAACTTGCATCAGAACGAATGCTTGTCCTCATCTACAAATGCTACTTTGGATTCACCCCTGCGTCTCCACCTCTACGTCCACTATAAGCAATGGATGGTCTTGTCGACTCAATATCTCATCTGAATATCGCACTTGCCGTAGAGAACTCTGTTTTCCTCTCCGTCTCTCGCTTTCCCTATGTTTCCCTCAGCATTGCCTATGTGCGTTCTCATCGATCAGCATCTGCCTTTTCATCAATCGTCAACGGGTATATGAAGAATTGACAGTTTAGCCGTTTGCCTACGGTGACAAGTGATCAAGTGCTCCATAAAATCCTGGGCAATCGCTACGTGACCGCTCGATATTGGCTGAGGTTCCTCTACTAGGTTTTGGAGATATTCGCGCAACCTTCTGAAAAACCAACACAAACATTGTTAAACCTCGGCAGATAACGTCGGTCGGTCATTGTCAGTACGAAGTGGCATACACAGCGGAAAGCGGATGATCCATCAGGCTTGTTTACAATTACTGGAATGGACACAACAGCTCTGTGGCACGAATAACACCACCTGTCTCATCGGTGATATAGGTAATATACAATAACCTTCTACCTTGTTTACTGATCATGCGTTTTTGAACGGAGCGGTCAGGGAGCACCGGTACATTTAATATGTTCACAGAAACCACAACTGGGAATGGTTCATTGTGCAGAATAAGCTTATAGTAGAATAAGCTATAGTAGAATAAGCTTCTCGGCAATACGTACTCGTCTACAGGCGCACACTATAAACTCACAGTCATCCTGTAAATGGGTGTCTCAGATTTCGTATCTAACGCATTCCTCAATCGACGAATAACTTGTCGTGACCGCATGAATTTGTCGTCCTTAGATAGCTCTTCAGTTGGTTCAGTTGGTTCCATCAGGTATGAGCAAACAGACGGATATCGTTCATAGTGGATTTTTATTTTGATTTTTAACACCACGTTCATTATTTGATAACCACGCGTAAGTTATGTAGCAATCATGAAATCCAACATGATTTGCCTCCTTGGACTCCTAATCTCTCTAAGCCAGTTAACCGCGGAAGAGCAGTATTGAGGCAATCGTCTGCGCGAATCTTTTTCCTTGCGTATAACCAGCCTAGGCTTAACATGCTATCGCGGTCTTTTCTTCACTGAAGGGTTACAGACGTTGGCGTAATCGCCAGTCTTAGGACAAACATCTGATCAACCGTTATCAACGGTTAATCATCCGATTCGAATGATGATCCGTGATCCACCATGATCTGAGCCGAATTCAATACAGTATATTCGACGACTACTCTAGCGTACGCTGGCTGAAAATTAGACTATTTGCTTACATTACGGCGACAATAATGATACCTGAATCTGAGAATCGGACAGATAATGTGTAAAGTCCTTGCCGATATCGAACACGATTAGTCAATGATACTCTATACGGCCAGCAAGTTACAGTATCAAACCGATGTTCAACTGCTGCGCTCTGGCGTATCGTGAAGACTTGATCTTCGGGCAGTTCTTCACCCGCAACCAAATGGATGGTGTAACAAATGACCCCATGGATACGGCCATATGGTCCGGCAGTCCTTCCAATGGCCACTCGAGTCAACTGAGGGGCGAGCCTACTTTAAAAGATAAGTTGTGTTCGCATTACGCCGGCGACCGGGTGTCTGACCGCTTAACAGCTAGTCTGGTTCCTTTCCAAAGCATTTCTACTTAGTCGGCCAGAAGCGAACGTAGATGGCAACGTAGATGCGCCTCTGTACAATACACGAACGATTTATAGAATTAGTCCTTTGTTTGTCGCACTTTTGTCAGACAATCCGTGGAGGGCCGTGATACGACTGTAGAGTATCGCGCAGTGAGTTCTTACTTGGCAGCAATATGATGTCTTTACTTTTCCAATCAACACGTACAGTTTTATAAATTTTATGACAAAAATATTTAGAAACAAATTCGTATCCAATAGTGTTCGAGTATAACGTTTCCGTGTTGACAAGTTCGAAGTGCCTACAGTAAAGTCGATTTCTCCACAAATTGTACGGGCACGCGCGCTGTGGAAAGTTGTTCACCCATCGAGAGGTTCTAAGCAATTTCTGTGCAGGAATTGTTAGCGATCACACATTAAGTAGTTCGCAAAATGAGAGAAAAGACGCTCAAAGAACAATAAAAATCGGTAAATAAAGCCTGTTTGTCTTTCAAAGAACCCCAAAGCCCTCTATCTACTGGATACGCTATGTACGCGCTAGACATACGCGTGTGCGTGTCGTAAGTTCTCATGCATGCACAGCACGATGCAACGCGGCATGCTACTTCGAAATCACGGATGAATCTCAATCTTGTTGACTTTTTGAATTTCACCGTCAATTGCTTTGAAATTAAGAGTGTGGAAATATAACATGCGCCAGCTACGATTACTGCCGGCATAAAAAATAAGTTGAAGTATTTGTACTCAGGTACGATTTGAAGTCATAGTTCGGTAAAAAATGCATTTTCAGTAGCAAGAGGATGATACCTTGTTTTGGTGGTTTTAGATGTGGTTTATCTCTGCTAGGGATATAATCGTCAATTTCTGATCGCAAGATTGAGCAACCACTAATGTTGCCTCAATTCTTCTACATGTTCACGACGCGTACTTTATGAAATGTGGTATCCTATAGGCTAGTATTTGCTCAGCTATTTAACATTTTCACATTCTATTTCGCGTTGAATTAAAGAAACGTGTGCGCCAGCGATGTCCCAGTCGACACGCGCAAAATTTTCCAATTTCTATTCTTGTGTAATTATTAATTTAAGCTTACTCGATGTCACATAGCTTAACTTTAGACTAAACGCACTGTGATATATTTACAAGAGAAATATTCATAAATTATCATATTCAAATGGAAAAAGCGAATAAAGTTTATGTCGATGTACAATAGCAACGGAGAGCTAATTCTAATATATTCAGAGTAGGTAACTTGCCAGCTTATAGTATGAAAATTATCTATCTCTGATAATTCTAAGAGAATCCAAAAATCTTCTCTCAACGTCAACTACTCTATATAAGAAGTACATGTATAATAGAAAGAAGTTCAAAAATATATTTTGAGGAGCTTTTAACGATTGTCGTATTCATGCGCGCTGATCCAGTACTTAATCGTGGAACATACAGCTAGCCAAGTTACGTTGAACTAGATTTGTTCCATAATCAATTAAATTTTTGAACCATATGTTTCAGGAACATGCGGCACTACACGACTATCGTGGTACAGATGAATAGATAATATGTATCGCGCTTTTGCTCTAAAAACAGTTTTGGAATTTGAGGAAATATATATATATATATATATATTTCAGTATATATATCAGATTTTAATGTTGCTTAAAGAATCTGCGGATTTTTTGATCACCGCAAAATATACTGTCTGCGTTCGTGCTACTCGTTATACTTGATAAATGCTAAACATTAATGAACAATGAGCAATGTTGTGTTATTGTTTCTCGTAGTTCTCAATACGATCTTAATCTGATAAACCATTGGAAGCACCTTTACGAACAGACGTGCTTGGTCGGATCGGATATAATGAATTCGCTCTATGTTTCTACCTCAATGTCGTACGCTAAACGAACTACATAAAGTTGTCTTGGGTGCCGTTGCAAGAAGTCGCAAATACATCCTTAGATCTCTTCTTCTTGCTTGGATTACCTGGTGCGAGATAAGAGATTTGCTACGGGTAGAGAAGCACATTGGACTGCGGGACGGGCAAATCCCTTCTTCACGCTGCACGAAGAAACATCTGAAGCACAGTTTATCCAGTAAGTCTGTGTTTGGTCCTTAATAGACGCACCGAGTGATTTCAATGAGGTCAAGT
The DNA here is from genome assembly GCA_002081605.1 of Tropilaelaps mercedesae. Classification (NCBI taxonomy): domain Eukaryota; kingdom Metazoa; phylum Arthropoda; class Arachnida; order Mesostigmata; family Laelapidae; genus Tropilaelaps; species Tropilaelaps mercedesae. The sequence continues at coordinate 19,916 of MNPL01001615.1, forward strand.
GGATCTAGGATAGCGGCGATACTTCAAACAAAACTTTGTACAACGGTAAATGTCCATGTGGCTATACTTATTTGTGAGCATGGCTGAAGGGACAGTTGCCGAACTGGAACGAATGTATGTTTACTCCGCGCGATATCACAATATTCTCGTAGACTATGTCTCGCAAAACCTAGTCTTGAGGAGAGATATACCAAGAGAGGCATCGAGAGCGTTCAGCATGCGATGCCTAATCACCGTATCGATTTCGACGTAAGTTTTCCCACGACTGTAGAGAACTGAATGAAACGACTGATTTTTGTTTCTTTAGTAAAGCAGTTTATTTCATACGTTCGAGTAATTCACTTGACCAGGCGTAATCAGTGCGCTATAGAATAAATAACGTCTGTAGCTGTACATGGAGTTGAATTGCTACGGCAAATTATTATTATACGGCTCGGCGGTTAGATGCACGCTCGCATCATCCAGACAGGGTTCTGACGAACTTGATATCGAACTGCACTAGGATACCAGAGAAAGAAGAGACCGTAGTGATAAAATAGATCACGCCCAGACGGCTGAGCGCGAGTAGTCCCCAAGTTAGAATACCGTTCAGATATACGATAGGAAGGAAATAGAATATATTAGCGGACGTGTGATATGTATGTCTAATGATATCTACTATGGCAATAAATGGCAGGGGTTCCTGCACAGTGATGTAGACATTAACAATGTATCTCGAGGTATATTGTGTAATCCACCCGAACAGACCCGTTCTCAGTAGATATCCAAAAGGGTACAACATTACGTCTATGTTTTATGGCTAATATATACAAATGAAACGCATATTTATCATCAAGATCCGAGTCGTTTTGATACACATTTGCCGATACGAATAATTCGTTACACACGTGGATCATGGTTCGTGATGTTCTTCTAACAGTGCCTACCGATCTTAGCAAGTACATAGAGAAAGCAAGCTATTACATTGCACTTCGTGCAAATTTGTGAATACAGCCGGCAACGATATCACTGTTTAGAGGAATGAAAGGGAACGATGAAAGGGGGAATGAAAGGAACGATGGGGTGAAAGTAAATGACTAGATGGGACCTCAAATAGCGCCAGGTTGGAGCCCAAGCTCAAATTCTGGTTTGCTCGAATGTCTTGAAAATATAGCCTTCGATTCAAAATGATCAATTCTTAAACTAGGTTCAGTTATATCTAGTAAGGTTCACAGGGACATGCTTCGCAAGAACAAAATGCACTGTGTTTGTACATATGCCTAAATAATGTACACATGCATGTCTCATGGACATTCCGCTTATCGGTGAAACGGTCAACGCTATCCGACAAGTCCGTTTTACTGTACGGAGCATACACCATGGTTTCGATACGATCAACGCAAACGCGACTGAAGACAACATGCCCTGCTTATCTGTTCGGATCGGCTCTCGCTACAAAACGAATAGTCATTGTACACGTATGAAACGCGGTTGAAGTCTGTGACAGCAGCTCACTCCTGACAATGTCTTGCTCCCTCGCGTTTCAACATAGCCGCACGTCCCTTGCGACGAACGCCCACTATTACAACTCTCTCATCCGTTCGCCCATGTTTAGGCTTTCGTCTGGGTCGCGAAAATCGACACAGGAACCAGCTGGATCGTTGAACTCCCAGAGGCGTCGTCTCAGTTCACCGTTGCACGGTGTGATTCGCAGGACTAGACCCATGCTGCAAACATGTGAGCAGATCGGAACCCGTTGCTGGTTAGCAATGTCCTTGGCTATGACGATCTTCATTCGCTGACTTTATCCAGCATCCCTCAGCCCTCGTAGCGTTTCGCTCCTAGTCGGCCTGGAGCTCTTCTCAGCCCGAGAACGTTGACTGGCGGACACCTCCGTCATCTTTGTCGTTGTCGTCGTCGTCTTCCGTCTACGCTGCCGTCTAAGGTAATCGAGGTAGTGGCACTGGTAGTAGTAACACGAGCCGCTGTCGACTCATGCGCCAGCGACGCCGCCAACACCACCAGTAGTAATGATAATAAAAAGTTTGCTTCTCCTCGGGGAGTGATTGCCGTAGACGAGGAGCTATAGTACGTATGAGTATATGGGTGCGTGTGTCTATGGCCCATGGGGCGCTGGCTGTGGGCGTGAATGAATGGGACGGCGTCATCTCCCCTCTGACCGAACACAACTGCCAGCTGTACACGTAAATTATATATATATATATATATATA
>MNPL01001616.1:0-12709 GCA_002081605.1 Tropilaelaps mercedesae
CCGTTGCTGTCGAGGATGGCCACCCCTAATCTGACGCCGCTTCTCTATGAGAGCGGCTAAATACAGCCAACAAAGAAACTGGCCAGCGTATAAAACATTCATGTAGGTATTTTATTCTCAGATGGATTATTCATCCGGAACGGCGGAGGATGGTGGGGGTTTGTGCCTGGCGTACGGGGCCGACCCCTCGCCTCGGTCCGAGCTTCGTATATTAGCGGTGTCTCTTGGTTGTCGCCTCATAAACGATTCGTCCTCGCTGATCTTCGAAGTGCGGACGCTGTCAGAGCGCTCAGATGAATTATTTATTACAGCCCTTTTGTGACCTTTTGTATTATTCTTACTCGACTTCTCATCCAGCTCCGGCAACGACATCCGCCAAATGCGCAACACCGCCAACGTGGGGGGCCTTGGCTACTACCTTGGCACGCCTGATGCCTATTTATTCACATGACGAACATGACGGTCTAATTATTTGTCATCGATGGCGTCCGAGCAAACTCAATAACAGGTCGAGCAGCCTCTCTATGAGGCAGCCGAATCTTCTCCGCAATGGACGCCAGCGTTCTGGAAGTTCGCCAGAGCGCCTCTTTATTTGAGGTAATTAATTACTTTGCCGTCGAGAGTCGTCAAGAGCGCTATCGCCGTTTTCTCGGGCTGGCTAAGACAATGGTAGAATTTCTGATCGACATATTAAATCGCATCGAACGCCAGATAGGTGGCGCATGAATTTCCCCCAGGGTTCCTCGCTGGGGTGTCCTAGGAGGTATTTTGGGCGCGCACGATAATTAGAATGCAAAATGCCCCCACCTGCGTGACGGCGTCGGTCGGTCGATGAAGTACTTCGTCACGGTACTGCGCTCAACTTTATTATTCAGCTACCCTTTGAAATCGGCGCTAGTAGGAGGTGATTCCGATCGGTGGACGCGCGAACTTGTGCCGGTGTTGTTGGCAAAGAGAACCGAATAATCGGTTTGGACCGGAAACGAATCGAGGCCTCACTTAGAGAATATGAAACGCAAATTGGTCCCCATGGTCCCCACGTTCGAGAGATGTTCTTAATAAGAAGGGAAAAATCTCAAACACGTCCACACCCCGCTGGATGCGCGTCGTCAAATCGATCCGGTCTGTTCACAAAAGGTCACTCTCCCGACCTCCGAACCAGCCGATCCATTTCGTGCCAGTAGGCAAACTCGAGCCCCCCTTCGCGCTGACTTTCACGCCACCAGACCCCCCCCGCTCTGTCCCCCTACTCGCCTAGAACAGTCCCGAGAAATTGCAGTGCCACGCTCGTCGTTCGCGACGCGAACCCCGAGTTCGAAAACCCACCGCAATTCATTTTCCGAACTCTCGAAGTGAAGCTGTTTTGCTTCGCGTGGTGGCCCAACATCGACCTCGGGCCGGGCGCCTTCGACTAGATGGCCGTCAGCTGGCCGCCGTCGGGGGGGGCTTTTTGTCTGACGTTCGGATGCACCAGTGTCTTTCTCGCTCCCGCCCCCCGTTGCGTCCGCAGCCTTCGGTGCGGTCAGAAAGGCGGAGGAACGATGTCTGATCGAGTAGAATAGACGCCGAAGCAGACTTACGTGGCACGCAGAACTCAGAACCGACTTCAGTGTTTCGTGCCGACCGGGAAGACTCAGCCAGATCACATCGTAGCCGGACAAGCACAAGTTCGGCACCGGAACATGTCGCTTCTTTACATGTCGATGTAACGCCACCCGAACAGGCGGTCTCTCGGTGGTCAAATGCGACCGTTCCACTGGTCAGTCACTGTCACGTCGGCCGTACAACGTCAATACGTCGACATCTTCTTGTTCAGACTCTGAAGAGCGACTCGACGCATGTAAACGAGCGCCTCCGTAACAACGACGACCTCGGTACTCGCTATTGAGCAGTTGGCGTCGCGCACTTCGATATATTCACATGTGTGTGTGTGTGTATGTAGTGGTCAACAAAGGTCGATCAACAAACAACTACAAATATTTTCCTTTCTGCGGGATCCCCGTTCTGTTGGCGTGAGCCCCGCGATCTATTTCGAGCAGCTGAAGACTCACCAATAACCGCGGGGGGGCGCTGTCACTTCGCTCCCGTCAGAATCGTGACGTGAGGTTGGCAAACTTCCGCCGGCAGACGAGCGCGTCCCCTTAAGTGCGTTGTTGGGCCGTCGAAGGATGACGAAGTAACGTCGCCTCGGTGTCACCGCGCGCGTGTCCAACAGGGCGGACACCAACCGTCCATGATTTTTCTGCGTGGTTTATCTCTCAAAGCTCGTCCAGGCGACGCCTCGGGGGGCCGCCGTCTCCGTCAAAGCGACGACAACCAACCCCCCAAAACCTCCCCGTGAGACCGGCGATGTGAAGACAGCGTCTCCGGCATGCGGAGCGTTTCACTTGTCGGTTAGGCATCACCAGATGGCGAATACGCGCGCGCGCGCGCACGCGCCAGTTTCGTAGGGAAATTGCACTTCGAAGAGCTGCAATGGACGCAGTGAGGCGGGCAGCACCTCAAGAAGCGGCGGCCATAATGGAAATCGCGACGACGGGATATCGTCAAATGAGGCTGGATTGTTTGCCGCGTTGACTGTTTTTCTTTTTTGTCGGTTTTTTTCCCGGTTTCGAGCGACGACGAGAAGGGAAAGCTTTTAACATGTCTGATGTGTGTCGCGTTTCAATGGGAAAATAACCAGCACAAAAAGGACGTTTGTTTCTCTCTCTCGAAATGTCGTTCCACTGAGAGTTGAAACTCAACCGCAATTTAATCGCCCTGACTGTGTCGATTAGAAGCGAGTTCGCTTGCCGGAAACGCTCTCCAGACTCCGACTCCGGAGGAAGGGAACAAACATGGCGGACGAACTAGGACACGTTTAATTAGCGGGATCATAGATGGAGTTTGAGGGAGCCGGTAATCGCCATTCGAACTGGGCACACCGCCAGCAGGGGGCCGGCGGCTGGTCCTCAGTTTATTTGATGATGACTAAACTTTAACGTAATCATGCGACGACGATCTGAGTAGACGTCTCAGCTCCGGCGGGGCGCACATCTCACCGACAGCAGACGCCGCCGCCGCCGCCGCCGCCGCGATGAAGTCCATCAGACGACGACGGCGTCGCTTTTCTTCGTTCCAGATCGGCATTACCGCTCATTTGTTTGCTACTGGACAGTTTCGAAGTCATTCTCGTACTGAGACCGCGATGGAAAAGGCTCCTTCTACCGAATTTTCTGTTTACATCCAGCGGCGACGATGGCGGCGGGGCTGTGGCGCACGCGATGGTCATCGTGCGCACGTAGGCCTCGTGCCGGATGTAGTTTGCTGAGCACGTGAGCCACGAGTGCACGATCTCTAAGAGGTCGACGTGAATATAATGAAATTTCACCTCGAGCGGTGATTCGTTCGTCTACGACAAATGTCCGCACTTTGATCTCTCTCATCAGTTGGCTCTAACAAATTTTCTACAGTTTTACTTCGAACAAATCGCATGGGCGGCGGGGTCTTCCATGGAAGAACATCTCTTCTCTGAGCTTCAGCTTTCATCTGCTGCTACTTCAGCCACTTAGGCGACGTTTCTGGATTTGGCACTAATTGGACATCAGAGAAAACAACTCTCAACTGAGTCGCGTTTCACGGTGGTGGTGGTGGTGGTGGCTTGAGGGGGCCGACCGATTTGCGCTTTTCCAATGCGCATCTGCGAGCAACTACTTGAAAAGAAGTTTTCAAAATCACTTCCAAGAGGGGACGGACGCAAACAGGGAACTGCTCAGCTGGCCAGGACGCATTTGGTCCTTTCATCGGTGGCAATAATTCTTAGATCTTATAATCGATCTTCACAAGACAATTCAATGCGGCTTCCATGCGTGCCAGTCGCATGAGATGGCACGCGTCCGGAAACGCGTCCGGAAACGCGTCCTCGAACGCGAGCAGCCAGATGAGGTCGTCTAAGAGCATCAGCGCACACGTGATCAGTCACTCTGGTGATCTTTACGCGATCGCTTGTTCGCCGCTGCCGCAGTTAGAAATGGTCGTGGCCTGTTCGTCGGCCGCGAAGACTTCGTCAGCATTTTCCATCGCGAGACTCCTTCATCCGGCGACGGGCGACGACGGATCGAGGGGTGCTTGAAGGCAGAACGAAGGCGTTTAGCCGGGAATGTCTTTTGGCAGGGCACATATTTTAGATAGCTCGTGGGGGCCACGCGAAAACAGCCACCAAGGACCGACCCGCCGCTTGTTCGGCCTGCTCGTCGCCCCGCGGTCGGCCTTTTATGACCTCCCCCGAACCCCCGCACCTTTGTCGTACCCGTCTAGTCTCTAATAAACGAAAACAGATTTAGCAGAGACGGGGAATTTATACGGCTGAGCTGAAAGGCTGCCTCCCCGGCGGCCGCTCGCTCGGCGTCGATGCGTGGCCATGATTGCGTGACCGACCCGCCGCTTAACGAGGCGGCCATCGTTGCCAAGCTGACAACGCAGAAAAACCGACGAAAACTCGCATACGCTTCGCCTCGAGCTGCATCACAACGTCTGGGTGTTTTCTATTCGAGTAATCCATTTTGCCCGTAGATGTTCGATTGGTGGGTCGGCCGTTTGTGATGCGATGCCGTCGCTCGGAGTTTTGGCATTTGCTTAGCGCATGGGAAATGACCTATCGCGTTGTTAATGGAGGCCTAATTTGCGCCCCCTGGGCCAACTTAGCGTTGGCGGCCGTCGTATCGGAAGATGGCCGCCGCCCTTTGGGACCCCTCCTCGAAATCAGGGTCTCGACGTCGGCACGCAAAGGCCCCATTCGACACAGACAATATCGGTGTCGTCGGTGGGTTCCGACACCAAGAAAACAGAACGACGTGATGATCGCAGAGGTCGGAGGTGCTAGACGGAAATTTATCTTCTTCTTCTTCTTCTTCTTCTGGGGGAGCTCGGTAGTCCTGGTTTTGTTCCTGCGTGCGGCGGGGTCCCGCCAGTAAAAGTCGCGAGCCACGAATCGGCTGCCTGACCCGAATTCGTGTTCCAGCCCCATCTTGGTCATGCAGAAACGCCCACGGGGGCCAACTTCAACTGTCCTACGAAGTTCTGGCAATTGAGGACGCTTTGGCCACTGCAGCCGCCGCTGATCAGAGTTTCGCTTTGCTCGTCGAAACGGTGGCCGCGCATCTGCACAATTCCGATGACCGCGTCGACGGTCGGCGGAGACCGGATTACCATCGTCGGACGGCCACGCCAGAAACGCCTGGGGAAGAGGGGCATGTGTGGAACTCCGCGTTCCCGACGCAGAGCTCTGAAATTCTCACGGGATAAACACGGAGAGGAAAGTGAAGAAGATAGGGAGAACTCCCGTCGGTCTCGTTTTCAGGCCGCAGGCAGCCGTTCATTTCGCAAAGTAATGCGAGCGTAGAGCGGTTTCGCTGAAGCCGTGATAGCCCCTCCGCCGCCCGGCCCCTCCGCCGCCCGGCCCCTCCGCCGCCCGGCCTCTCCGCCGCCCGGCTTTGCCCACCGAGTCATCCGAGCAGCCAACGCTACAACGTCGGCGGCTTCGGATGCCCCTAGGGAAGATTACGCCAAAGGCGGCAGCGAGCGGGGGACAATCGTCATGAGGGCATCTCCATTTCAAGAATTGTCGTCGCCGAAGAAATGACAGCGACATGTGATGGTGGGGCAATTCGTCAAGTGGATAGGCCCGTCATCGGAGCGACGCAGAGAAAAGGGGGCTCAGACGAGTCGCTTCTGCCAAGTACGCATCTGACACCGCCGAGTTCACACGCGTCTCCCGAACGGCTGTGGGTGTCAGACCCGATCCATCGTCGAGTGTCAATCCGGAAAATTCGGGGCGGAAGGCAACCAGCCCGGGGGCAAATTTCTGTCTGCGAGGCTGTTTGTCATTCATTACACCAATTGAGTCGATTCGCTCTTAATTAGCCGATGAGATGGCGTCGATGAAGACTGGGGACGGCAGAGGAACGTACGCGTATTCGCATCGGCACAAAAAAAATGCCGCTGCTAAATAAACTGAGTCCTGTTCGGCGATGTCCACTCGTTTTAGCCAACTACCGACTGGCGTAGGGGTAATGGCAGGTGGAAGGAAATATTCGATCATCGTTGCTGATCAGGCCGTTAGCAATGGCGGCCGCTCAGAGACCTTCTCTGCACGCTCGGGCAGATTTGCCCATCGGCCAATTTATAGCCCCTGGGGATTCGGGACGCTTCGCGAGGGTGGCTCAACTCATTGCCAATTAACACCTTCCCTTTTCGTGATGAAATTATGCGGCTAACAAACGCGTGCGCGGTATATCTATACCGGCTTCACTGGTATTGGCCGGGGATGCGGCGAGCTGGGGGGACGATTATGCCCAACGTGGGGTTGTCGCTGGATTCACGCTACGGCGTGTCGCGGCATTAGCTGACACGAATATCGCACAGACCCGCTGGGGCGAGATGCAACGACAAACAAACGGGCCCAGTGAACTACTGGCAGAGTTAAGCGTGCGGAGTTGCGCGCGCGCGCGAGGCAAAAGGGACGAGAAAGCGCGCGCCAGAGAGAAGTAAAGAGGGTACAAAAGAAGGTACAACGAGGATTTATTCGAAACGATTTGACGACGGTCGAAGGCACGGACGACCGCTGCGTTCAATGGCATTTGTGTGCTCAGGCAAATACTCACCGCAAGCGACTCTGCGCCAGGGACAAGGCGAACTCTGTGAGACGGACAAGTTTGAATAGGTCACAGGGGGAAAATCTGCTGATGCCGTGAGACATGCGTCAGGGACGCATCAGGACGCAAAGCCAGACACGCCAGGACACGCTGAGCTAAATACGTTCCTCCACGCTGAGGTAGACCGACTTCGAAGGGATGAGTGATTTTTAAACGTCTTCCATCGACGATTGTTGGCCTGTTTACAGGCCGTGTGGCTCGTTCGCCTTCAGGATAAGCCAAGGACATGATGGCACGCGACGTAGCGCGAGTTATGCTCGTAACAAACACAAAGAATTGTTGTGGTTGGCCGAAGAGGTCGTTTATGTACACGGAAAAAATCGACGGGAGGCGATTCACTGAGACCGTTTTTTTTTTTTTTTAGCGCCTTCGATTAAACCATCCCTAAAAGTCACCGGCCAAGAGAAAATTATATATAAGGTGTGTATGTTTGTGTGTGCTATGTTTAAGTAGGAAAATTATTCTGCCAGCTTACAAACGCTCAGCAGAAGCTCTCGATCATGTTTACTTGAACGGAATTTGAAAAAAACGTCTCGTTTATATGACCGCTTATCCTTTTTTTTACCATTGTTTCGTCCTATTGAGAGTCTTAAGCTGACGGACGAGCGTCTCGTAGCAAAAAGTGACAACTTTATTATTTTACGGGATATCTAGACAATAACTGTGCATTAGTGTCGCGTCGCGAACGAAAACACATCCCTGAGCTTCGTTTCCCTGAGCAGTCACCACACGCAGATATCGTCCAAAAACGTCTTCAGCAATCGATCACACATGTGTGTCAAAAATACGTCGATGTAAATATACGATCGCATTTCGAGTCCAAGGAAGCGACCGTTATATCACATGGCCGATATCTGAATTCCCGCCTCTGGAATCCAGTTCATCAATTTTCTAATTAGCAAACACGAGTTGTCGCATTTCTAACGCAGAAGTCGCCTTATCCATCGGCCGAGCGGAGATGTTTACCAGAACCGGCGCATCTGCTCGCGTGTGTAATGTTTTTTGCGAGTTTTGCGCGATGGATTTCGTCCGTCATTGGGAAAATATTGTCAGGAAATTGATTGTTATGGGATGATGTCTGTAATTCTCATCCAGGTAGTTGTTGAGGGCGCGTCGCTTAGCGTAAACCGACGTGAACCGCTCAGACCGGCGCCTTAACTCACGTTCGGCATATGACGGCCATTTGAATTATTTTTGTGGCAATTTTTTCTCGATGCATTTATGCTAATTTGTATATTCGAATAAATTGCGCTTTTTTCGTTGAGTGAGGACAAAGGAACTACGATTGGATCGAGGCAGAAATTCTGCGCAAGCCACGAAAGCAGGATGGATCTCTTCGGACTCACAACTGAATTTTACCTATGCAAATAAGTAGATAAAATAATCATTTTAATTAGCAAAGACAAAAAAAAATAGCCTCCAACGCACAGCGGGACTAACATAGGCTACGCAAGAAATTGGTTGACGTTTAATTCTACGTTGAACGTAACAACGCAGCTGCGTCTTCCGCCGATACAAAACCCGAGCCTCCGCCGCGCCTTTTCGGTGACCCATTTGGATCGACAAGGCGCTCCAATAGAGTCCAATTCAGTTACCTTAGCACACGCGATTTGGTTCTGCGTCACTAGTAAATAACTGGCTCGTATCGCCGAAGAAATGTCCTATCAGACGAATATCGAGCCTTCGGCCAGGTTCGCACTGCCTGACTAGTGCGGATCCGAGGATTTAGGATAATTGTTCACTTCTGAGAGGGAATTCACACTTCGCTGACGGCGATTTCGCCATCGGCCGCAGTTCCTTTGTAGTGAATACTCGACCGGCCTTAGAGATGTAGGCAAACTTGAAGGGGAACCGGGATCAGGCCATTGTGTGATATTGTTGCCCAAGAAAGTATCCCGCTTCGTCATTACGGGTGAGGGGTTCGTTCGGTTGAGTTCGTGCGCGTGGCAATCAAAGCTGCATCGAGTGGCCACTTGACATTTTGCACGGCCAATGCCAGCCCACAGACATGGTACGGGCAGTCGCTCGGTCCTGCATTGCTGGCGCTGTTGTGTTTTGCTGTGTTTTTTCATCTGTTTCTTCGAGAGTTGCTAAGCGTAAAGTTGGCCAACCGAACTCGATGGGGACCCAATCATTCGTAGGCGAGCCTATCGACACAGGACAAGTCGGCCGATCAGGCTTATCAGTTTCAGGCCGGATCTCGCCTTCGTCAGCAGACGTTGCTTTATAAATGTTGCCTCCCAAGCAAAAAAACAAGATGTCTACTCTTGTTGGAGTCTGCCGAAAAACAGTTAACAGAGTCATACAGTGTATTTCGCTTCGTACGCGACTTCTGACTGGGGGGAGGCTGACTTTGCTGTCAGGTGCAAACGCGCGCCTCGCCAGACTATCGAGCGCGAGTCGCAAGCGTTCCCAGAGGCGAAGGTTGTTGGACCCGTTTGAGTGGGTTCCAGTGTTCGTGGGAACGGGAGCCATGTCGGGAAAAGGACGTTATTGCAATCTTTGTCGTAACTGCGCTTTGTCTAAATTTAACTGGAGGCGACCGGACGGCTCGGGAACGCGCATGATGGGGGGGGGTCCGGTGAAAAAAACGCTCAGGGATCGAGCGTGCCTCGGTTTGGGGGCACATTCTTCCGGACAGACGGGAAGAGCGACCTGCGCAGAAGACACGCGCAGGTGACACGCGCGCAGGACTTTTCGCCTCGGGAAGGGTTTGCTTTTTGCCTGTGTGGAAATTCCATTCGGGCCACGGAAGCTGCAGAAGCTGCGTCCAAAGCGGAACTGGTCCCTGGTATGTAATCTTTTTTATCACGGAATGGTACAGAGACAGAAAATAGTTTAAGCACGCTGTGAAGGATAATTTCTGTATATACGACGGCTTGGAAGTCGAAAATTGGTCAATATATATATATATATATTGAAATAAACTTTTTGTCATGAAACGAAGCGGAGACTTCAGACTTAAGTGCACTTATGGAAAAGTAATTCAAACGTCAATAATTTTTCTGAGAAAAAGCTAACTATACCAATCTATCTAGACCGCTTTATGTCTGATTTCAAGAGCCAATTGTTGCTACTATTCACACGTCCTGTGGGAGGCCGCCCCTCGAGTGCAGAAAACGTTGACACCTGTATGTGCCTGTGTGCGTAAAGAGGAGCGAGCACACATGGGTGGAGGTGGCTTTCCGATATTCGCCTACATGTAGACGGGTCCTAGAAAGTCGCTAAAGTGTTAGACGGTACGGTTGTGGAGAAGTATTCGCCCAGAATTCGTCGTTCTTGCTGGCAGGTCCAACCGGCTCTAGGCCTCCCTAGTCGTATCGCGTCTTTGTCCGAACAGAGTCCTGGGTCACGTAGCCCAGAAGCCTGGCACTTTCTACCGTTCGCGGCATACCTCGATATATGTGTAGCCACGTATTCGATTGGTCACGCCGCAGCTATTTGGCGCCGCTCTCCGATGGCCGCGTCAGTGGCAGGCATTTCTGTGACGAACTTCAGCTCCGACCGAACGGGCGGACTAGAGAGAGAAAGCGAGAGAATAAAAAGAGAACAAGGAACCAATGAGTTTTCTGACAAATATTTAACGTATCTTCTTGTTTCTTGTGGACGGAAGAGTGTCGAAGCAGAAGGGGAGGATCAGCAATGCGGTCACTTCAACTGAAGTGCTACCGCCTACGACGTTGACCGGCTGCCGGCCCGAAAGGGATCCGTCGTGTTGTGCATGTTTTACATGAAGGCACAAACCCGACCATACAGACACCTACACACACGTACACATATACAAACGCCACCAAAGCTAGATTTTCCAGACAGTAGCGGTTCGGTGCCGGGTTGAATTCCGCAAAAGTTTAAGGCCTCCCCTTGCCGTCCGGTGGCGACGTGCGGTTCGCTTTATTGGAAGAACTTCAGAGCCATCGGGCACATACCAAATGTGGCCCTCTGGCGTGGCTTCGGATTGGCCGTTCAAGCAACTCTTGTACTCTGGGTCGAACCGTTAATGTGTTCACCCAAGCGAAGTACTAACTTGTGCTTATGTGCCTATGAAAGGCCTGAGTGAAATATATACGTGTTCACTCCGATATTGTTGTTGCCTATATTGGCGTTGGTCTTGCATGCGGTTGTTCTTTAGCTCGATAACCCTCGAGGCAATAGTAACGATGCCATATGGGTATAGAACAAATCGAGAAAGAGGCGAGATATGTCGACCTATGCAACTTTTGCCTTACCACAAGTCGCCAACTGCTCACCGGAACGGTTATATTCTCTGAGCTTTTCGAACAACACACTCAAGTTCGGAAGTGCTCAAGAAAGAATCACGCAAAGTCTTTGTACCACCATCAGCCGACAATGACTACGTAAGCAAGCAAAAAGCGGCCGTGAAATTTCGCTGGCATATTCCAGATCCAATCTTCTCTCTCACTCTTAGCCGATATTCGCTTGAAATTCGCCTGCTCTGTCATTCCTCAGATCATTCCGATCAGACAAGGCCACCGTCGGAGCAACGTTTGCCAGTAGATGGCCGAGACGCGAACGAGCGTGCGCGGACCATACCGCTGACGTCACACATTGACTGAGCGTCTGCCCCGGAAGAAGTTTTTCCAGATGGACTAGACGACTGGAAAACGCTGTGGCCGCCGAATCTGACGCAAAAGTAGCTGGGTCTGGCAGCGTCAGAACGTAATTGGGTAAGCATATTCCCCCACCGTCTGAGCCCCCGGACGCGGCTGACCTCCGTATGAAGATGATTACTGAGTGGTTATGTATACATGAGAGAAGACCGAGCTATCTTCCCGTCCCATTCTGGGGAAGACACGCGTATCATCGCTAAGCTCTAACACGCCAGGAGGTGCCGCACGCCGATGGGCAGTGCCGAAAGGTCTTCAGACATTTGTACTCCTGTCGACCCCTCGAGGGGTGTCTTATCAGATTGGCGCACATATATGGCATTGTTCGACAAGCGATTATTCGCCCCATGTAGAAGAGAAAATGCCGTAGCGATAAGCGGAATCGGGGACGTTAGATGTTCGCGATGTTAGACGCCCGCGTTCAGACTGTCGGATCTACAAAAATCGGATCTACACACTGTCGACTTCGAGCACTACTAATTCCGCCTCGGTTGAATTATATATTTCGGTTCGTTCGTGGAAGTTTATCTGTTGACGGTAGCATTGTGAAAGCGACGAGTTTGAGCGTGGAATTGGCCTGGAAAGGATTTTCTGTTAATGTTTACTAGAGAACAGAAAAGGCCAATTCGTTGGGTAAGATTCGTTGGGCATTTTGGCTGTTTCCAGTAATGAGCTCTAGTAGAGCTCATCTGGTTAGTGAGCGGCTGTAGCAAAGACCTCAGATGTAGAAAAGAATTCGTTCACACTGACGCAAGGTTCCATTCACCAGCCTTACCGGGCCAAGCGTCTTTTAGAAAACATAAATATATAATAATGCGCCACATCAAATTGTAATGAGTTTATTGAGGATGCAGTAAACGTCCGTAGTCACATCGAACGGCTGCTACACATGCAGGACAGCTAAAGTTTTAGCTAACATTTAATGTCCATGGCAGCATTTTTTTTGCATTACTCCGGATCACCCCATAAATGTAAATGGGCAGCAGCAGCAGCGAGGATCGAACCCATGCATGCGGAAGACCTAATAAAACACAACCAACGCTAGAAATGCAGTTTTTCGTTTTACTTGATACACATAGGTTGGTTTTCCTCTAGTCATCATCATCATGTACCATTAGCGAAGAAGCTCTTCGCGAAGTTATCTTCACACACGGCACTTCCCGCAATACACAGATCTAGTTGGCGGGTTGCAGCCCAAACCCACCGGCAGACAGGATGGAGCGTTTGCATTGTCCGATCTCACCAGGACCCGAGGGGGGCCACGAGAGGCTCACCGAGGTCGATGGCCAATGAGGAGTCTCCTAATGATACTGGCTGATACAGTTGATGAGAATATCAGAAGCGAAAGAGGTTCAAGAGACGGTCGACTTATCCACCCACCAAACCCCCACC
>MNPL01001618.1:0-32638 GCA_002081605.1 Tropilaelaps mercedesae
ATATAATATAATATAATATAATATAATATAATATAATATAATATAATATAATATAATATGCGCTTTTGCATCTTAGTTGCTTCAGAAGCGACTGTAAGCACAACCATAATAGCTAAGAAGAAACTGAAGTCCAAAAGCTATCGCATATATAATTAAAATATATATGTATAGATTATCGTTTAACAATGGGTCACGCTGGAGGATTTCAATAAGGACATGAAGGCGGGTCCGGAGGTGGTAACTTCACAAGTAGGTCACTTCTGAAATATATGTTTTTAGTCTTTAGATCATTCCTGCAGAGTGTTTTATTCTGACCCAGAGGTATCATAAATGATGTTCAGGTGTCAACGATAGCATGCATTAACGCTAACTGAAACCCGATTTGCAAATTAACAAAAGGATAGTTTTCCATCCGCAGTTGAGCACGTGCCACATAAAATAGCCTCGTTTCTTACCTACCTGAGCTATTTCAGAGACAAGCACGAAGTTCCCTAACTTTTTCACTGGCAGTAACATTCACTAATTAATTTAAAAAGACATACCTCGAAAGCTGTCTGCTAACAGTCATCAGATGTCAAATATAAAGTGCTATCGCAATTCGGCACACTATGACGTAGTAAAACCCGGTATTGGTCAAGCACCTCAGTCCATAAAGCCGATCTAAAGCGTTTAGCACACAGTCTCTGTAAGTCCACACGTCGAAAGTCCGATCAAACGGAACTACATGCATCTAATTTAACGAATGAGCAGTATTTAACAGTTACGAAAGTATTCCTTAAGCAGTCATATCGTCAAATCACAAATCGCAGCGGAAACTAAATATGCTTAACCTGATGGATAACCTAACTGAAAAAACTATATTAGTGAAAGCAAATCCGACACATATTTAAGTGAAATTATTCGGAGAGATAGCTGCTTTGTATAAACAGTAAAGGCGTTCAAATTCACTTGGATATGATGGTAGCCTTGTAAAAAGCAATTCTGGAGCACACACTGCCTCGTCCGGTTGAATGACAGAGTTCGCACTTGGACTCATTTTATCTGATGACCTTCGGAAGATGAAATTGAAACAGGGCTCCTTTTAGGTCAGAGGTGCGGCAGAGTGCGTCGATGCTTAACATAAAGAGCCATTAAAGCTGTAAAAGCAAAAATCAATGCAACTGCTTTTCTAAGAAGGCAATATAGTATATTTGTTTCTTAGGTGGACACGGAGGCGGGCAGGCTATATTAACTGTCAAAAAGGATGGTGGCGGAGATCACGGCCATGGAGGTACTTCGCTCACAATTGCTAGTTCAACACTGCGATCAAAACTGGTTAGCCGGTACGAACGGTCGATCGGGGCGGTAAGATTTTGTCGAAGAGCAGCAAAAATGGAGGCGTACCTATCGCTAAGATGGCCGGTACAGCATGCGTGAAGCGGTGGCCAGAGGAGTTTCGGTAGAAGCTGTTTTGGAAGCGGAAAAAGTGGTTGGTCCTCGAGTGGCGGAAGCGGCAGTGGTTGGGCTGTTACTGCTAAAGGTGGATAGGCCATAAGTGGCGGCTCTGGTGAAGGTGGATGGGCTGCAGGTGGCGGTGGAAGAGAAAAAGTGGTTGGTAATTGGTCATTTTTTGTTCTTTACAAAATCGAAGAACATGAAAACGTGTACAGTATATTATTTACATAAACGTAATTTTTTATCAGTAGTTGATATCAATTTCATGTATGAGCTGTCTGGCTTGTTTACTCACAACAACGATTGGTAGATACGTAGAGCTGTATATTTTTGTAGCGTGTTGTTCTGACTGTTTACTCGGCTATAAGCTTGTGTAAATATTCTGTGCACTAAACAACGTTTCTTTGAAAATACTTCGCATGTTGTCATTGTGGTAGGAGTATCAGTGTGATGACGATTTATAGCTTTGCTTCACTGCACAGAAAATACTTCGTCTTTATAAATAAAACTTCATATGATCTGTTGTACTACTGTGTTTCGTATTTTCATGGTATCAGATCCAATTTATACCTGCCTAGTATTACTAGGATCAGATTTAAAAAGTGAAGTTATATTATCTATCCATGCGTATATATTACATATATGAAATTTTAGTCAATCCTTTGAACCCTCATTCCTCAAGCTTTGTTATAACATATTTTTGATGGACTCTCATCGAAACTAGGCAGATATGATGCTAGGCCTTAGAGAGTTTATTAAACACAGAAGAAACTAATAATTGCCTGGAATTTTGAACACAAACACCATAAAAGTTCCATTCTTACTGCCCTCCATGTTTCCTAGAAAGCTACTCTGCGCGATGAACAATAAAAGGTCGATATACATATGAACACTAAATCCACTGGAAATTAAACAGAACTAAGATTAAATTAGAATATTTTAAAAATATATACAGCCGTTTGTAATACAAAGTGGAGGTTATACAATGTATTTATTTCACAATTTATCTTGGGGTATTCGCACTTCCAACCATTTATGGCCTCCTTGCAGCATGTAATTGTTCATCATTTTATCCTGGTGTCAATTTGTCATTGTTGTATTATCACTATATCACACTTCACTGCCGTGAAAATAACGTTTCGGCGTGACTCTCGTGGCTGTTCAACTTGGCAAATCCAATATTGAACTGGCTCTTCAATTGCATTGCTTTTGCATAATAAATGAGTATTTTTCTTGTTGGTAAAGGACTATATATCTATTCGATTGCTAGATTAAAGGCTAGCCGCATTATATTTCTTACTATTAATATAATCTAATATAATTAGACTAATAACTCCCCTCGCCACTGGCACTATTTTGATCAAAATAAAATCGTGGATTTTATTGGTATAAATCTTCAGACTTTAGAAGTGATACTTAGCATTGTTAGTTGTGATGCTAACCAATTCTTTTAAAATTGTCGTTAAAGGTATTATAATTTTCCCTCAGAATCGCTTGTTAACTATTTTTTCAAAGTAATATATATATATATATATAATATCGGTCATGTACATCGGCACGCTGAAGACGGTTATCTCATTGTCCAACTTGGGAACTGCTTATCCAGCTCACTGCGCTGATTTTCCGGTTGACTCCGGGCAACTCGTACAGCCAAGTGCTACTTTTGCATGACAATATGTTTAACATTATGCTTATAATTAGATGATATCTAGTGTGTTGTGCCATTTGTGTTTATTACTATTATCGTTACTGTAGCGCCAATCATGTGTTCACACTATATATACATGATGAGTTTGTTGTTAATGTGCCCTCACTTACTTGGACACATATTATAATAATCGTAATTATCCTGATAATCTCATATTATAATGGCTACTTTTCTCCTGATTTAATTAATGGACGGTGCAAACAAGAGCACGATGTAAACATAAAATGCGAACATACGATTCTTTGTGTATTTCATTAACAACAACAAAATACATTCTCACAAAAGAGGAAAATAAGAAGGAAGTAAATATCTAGTACAGAACAAACGAACAATAAATAAACAGGGTAGATTTTTTTATATATCTCGTTCTGCAAAAATGCGTCTAATATGCGGGGGTTAACGTAGATACTAGTTATATACCGAAAACCGTCGCCTATTATCTATATTTCTCCTCTTGCTTTACAAACTGGCCATGTATAGCGCAAGCTTTACTTAAATGAAGATGCTTCGGTGTTAGGAATTAGGTAATTCAGGTAATATCTTCCGAGCTAATAACCCAGCAATATTTCAACGTATTAACTTAATAATCTTCATCAACTTAAACGTTTTAGAACCCAAATATCGTTATAATATTGTATTATTATCAAAGCCATAACATACCTGTTCCTTATCGTTAATAATATCTGAAAAAATGATTAAAATGAAAAACTCATTGTCTAACTATTCACTTACAAGTGATGATCCTAACATAACTGAGTTGACGAATGGTTGGGGAAACTAATGGATTATGTTCTTATGTGTCATTATATCCAAATTCTAATTACGGTGCGCATTCCGCCATGTTTTATCGTGATGCTATCGCGATCTGGTGATGATAGTGAAAAAAGGAAAGAGGCCATACAATATTTAATAGAGGTAAATTTCTGCGCTATATTAATACAATTAGGTATGATACTATTTAAAAACCATAATCCTTATATTTACAGACACACGTTAACTAAATATTGCTATCATAGAGAAATAGCAAATATTCGTGTTCTATGTTCCAAACCTTTTTTTAGGAAAGCCGCTCTGTTTTACTAGGACAACAGCATGCAATGCTTGGACAATTTTTTGGATAAGTGGAATTTTATAATGAATTGAACTGCCTCCAATATATTCAATCATAGATATCTTAGAGCCACGTCAAAATGGTAAACGCATAGATGCCACGTCGATCCTATCTAAAGCATTCTAGTGAAATGTTGTGTTTTCTTTTCCTCCTGGCTTTTTCCCGTTTGTTCAAGTTCGTTTTCTCTGGTAAGTATTGTCCTATTTAATTTGAAGGCCTCATTTTAATGTTCGTTAACTCAACCTATGAATCGTTGTTTTTGCTACTGCTGCTGCTCATGGTGGAATTTACTGAATCACGCACTTATCACGTTGCTCTTCTTGAAGACGACGAGCAGTTGCTATATCGATATATTCGTCATCTTCAATGCTGAAATTTAAGAAACATTCATATAAACATATACCTTATATATGCGTTTGTGTAACATGTTTGTCCATTCAATTATTTTCAGTGTCTTTGAAGTATGGCAGAGCTCATATGAGTTTTTTTTAGAAGAAAAGATTTTTTACATAAGATCTCAATCTCATTCATGTATTTCGCATTTAACGTGGTCGTTACAGTAAACGGCATCAACCCTTTTTTCAAACTCTTGAGCCAAACTGTTGTGCATTTTTCACTCCTTCTATAGGGAGATAGCAGAGACCTTGCTACTCTAACAGCATTCGTACCACTTTTCCTGTTCATCAAGATCCTGTACAAGTCGGTCTCGTTTGTTGACAATCTCAAGAAGTTCTTCAATGAGCGTTTGTTCTTGTTCGCGTTGGGCATCACTTTTCGAATTGTCTTCGACGTCCATCATAGCACGTAATTCCTTTTGTAAAAGAGTAAATTTGCGCTCGAGGTCCTCCTCTTGCTCCCTGTGTAATACAATAATTTAATAAATAAGCTAATCATATCTGAGGTACGCTCTGCTGCTTGTTTGATCCACTAGTTTGTATTTTTAGTCTACTTGTAAACCTATTTGGGCTTGCTTGTGTGCGCTTGAATAGCTGAGAAATATATATTGATTCCTGATATTTCATTTGTCACGAGAAACATAGATGAAGAACTTACACAAGATTGAGTTGCATTTGTCTCCGAATAAGAGCATTTTTCTTGTTAACTAGAGTAAACCACTTTTGCATACATCGATTCTCTTCTGTTTTATTGCCGACTTTCATCACTCTTCTGAGGTAGGGTTCAAATCGCTCTGCTTCTTCATCGATCTGACGACGCTCACGTTCTAATGCCTCTAATTGGAGCTCGATATATGTCGGTTTGCGACATGAATCCTATGCGATTTGTCAGATAAGAATTTCGAATAAATAATCATCATTAGATACTAGCATAACCGTTTTAATGCTTGTTACTTGTGACCGTTTTAAAGCTAGCTGTGCTTTTACGTAACATCAAGTCTATGTTAAACTTATATTCAAATAACAGTTGTCGGAAAAACTAGAAGATGGTTTATAATACACATTTAATATTATAGCCATAGTAATTTATTTATTGAATTCGTGTCGCCGAATCCCACGGCTAGACTGATACGCTGCTATTGTCGACACAGGCTTGCAAAATATTCCAACCCCAGGTTATCATAGCAATCCTTTGTGTTCTGTGAAACGCAAGAGCATCATACCCGGCTTGAGGTTCGACTCACGCTACGTTCTTTGCTAGGACTGCGACTCGGATTGCCATTAATTTCGGAAGGAGCTGAAACGCATAACGCAAACAAAATTTATTGATAATAAATGAAATGCATCTCTTATTCAAAAGGTATTGTAGAATTATTCGACAAACATGTTAAACTCATGACAAAATGAGTCTTGTCGCGCTCAAAATTCAACCTTGACAGAATAGCTTTGCATAGACCCAGGCAGAACGCACAGTACGTGCCTCGTTTAAGTTCAAAGAGCGCCTAGCGAAAAGACTAGGGTAAACCCCAACAGGAAGTCACCATATCCTATGTAGGTTAAAGCCTCTCACGGCTCATCAAACAACAACAACAACCCATCCATGCGGCTTTACTCCTCTCTGTGGCACAGGGACGTTTCCTTATTCGCTATGTCCAACTGCTGTTATAGAGAAACTTCTAGTTTCACTGCACTCGTAGAATACAGCGCTTTAACCAGCATGCTTTTATAAAGGCCAGCTTCAGGGTCACTGGGGGTAACGCCAATATAACAGTATTCTGCGAAAAAGATGATGAAAGTGTCGCCAGCGCTATTGCTGCCATAATGTAGTAAGGCATCCACCAAAGAAAGTCCTTAATGGGGCAAGCGGCAAAGCGGATGTTCGCTCTAGTGGTCGCCGACAACGATCACATCACTAAGAATACGATATCGTGCAACTTTGACGGGAAATTGAGCTTAATATTGGAAAGTATTAGTAGCGGTCACAAAAGCAGTATAAAAATATGAAAAAGCAACAGAAAAAAATCTTTGGTTTATAGTCTACCCAAGCTTGAAAACTAGCATAAAAATACAGATAAAAATTTTTAACAGAATATAAATGTTCGTTGAACAACCTTGCAAATGCCGTTCTCGGCATTATTGTCTTACCCTCATTATACAATCAAGTGTTCCTTGGGTTGCTGCCAGAGTGGCGAATAAAAAAATTAATTGCTTATTACAGCAAACTTATTACAGCAAATTAGAGTATATCGTGATTTACTAGTTAAAATGGCCGATGATCCTCAGCTCTAACAAATTCTCTAAGAATGACATAACTGACTTTCACGATTTTTAATTACAACCGTTACAAAAACAGCACATCTGTATATTTGGGTAAAACTAATTGCGTTATGGTCATACAGTAGAGAGCTGTTTGCAAAGAAGATTCTATTCTTACATGATGAAGATCCGCGGCGGTTTTCGTTCACATTTGATCGAGCGATGTGGATTGGAGGCCTGGCCGGAGAAAAGGCAGAATTAAACAGTGGAACGCTGTGTGTCTGTGGTTCACCAGCTGGATCAAGAGCCGGCGTAAGTCCCTGTTTGACTTCGGCAATGAGACGGCGGGCTCGCTCTCGTAAATGCTCGCGACGCTTTATCTCGGCCTGTTAATGATGTCGCAAAGGAAAACAAATTGCTGATACTCAGTAATTCAAGGGCATTTAACGAGGACAGGTTTATGTGCATAATGCCGAATATTAGATTGCTACTTGTAACCAAAAACATTGCTAAAAAACACAGGTGTATCAATACTAATTAATTCAGATACTTATTCTTACTCGTCTGTAAGCGTAATGCCGTCCTACGGGTCAATAAGGATACACTCCAAATTATCAGTGTGAAACACGCACACTGCGTTTAACACACATTGCACATCGTATGCATGGCTTCGCATACCTAATATTACAACCTACCAGGAATGAATCTTCAAATTTTTTTAACGTGCGTAGCCGCACGCTAGCAAACTATCTGCCGGCCTTACTGTCAAACTGCTTAATTTTAGCGATAGTTACCTAGTTACATTTATTTAAGTATGTAATATAATGCTCATATGTTGTCACATAGAATGGAATTCAGTGCGCCGTGCAGTACCGCACTTATAATGAATAAGTGAATAGAAGGACCGCTAGATATTGAATTCGCACTTCAAGTGCAATCTCAAGGTCAAAGTTTTTTCTAAATTATTTTACTTTTTAATTCACTTTAACGAGCCGCTCATTAAATCAAAAGATAGCATTTTTATATATGTCACAATGTTTCCGTTACTACTATCTTAACTTGACGCTATCATCACAGCATCGCATTGTGATTAAAACTGTACACTCTGAAGCGCGTGAGTATGTTGGGAAGTATGACAGTCAGGAACACTAGAAATATACCAAACTTATGGCTAGAACACTAAGACACCTAACTTTACGATAACTACTGATAACTTCTAAACGGTGGTGATATAGGGCATAAAGTACCGAAAATAAACACCTGTATGTAATAGCAAATTCTCTTCATTTGATTTCCAGGCGACTCGCCTGCCGAAATATTACCTGTACTTTCAGTTTGAACTATTTTCAAAGCACTAATTTTAGCCCAATGCATGGATTATTGTTGTAATTATTAAACTATAACTTTATATTTTTTAAATTATATATTTATAAATTATAACTATTTCTAATTAGTTACACAACGTGCCGTATATCCTCAAATCAGCGGCCTCACGTGGAGCCTTAATGGATTAAGTTAGGGAGTGTCTCTGGCTACTCGAAGCTAATTCGAAAAATATATCTTCGCTGAACCCTGTACGAAGGGTCAATATGTTTTTTGTTTTCAAATACGGTCTCCAGCCCCGAGTTGCACACGTGTCAAGGAATGACGAAACTATTATAAGGCGTTATTTAAAATTGATTGAGTACTTTTCTATAAAACAGCGGGAGGTTGTATCACAGACAGAGTTCACTTTTAACAGAGTTTTCAGTGCCGTTAATTAATTAACTTTTTCCATAACTATGTAAGTGCGGCCTTTCTGACCTACATAGGATATAGTGATAATGGCAGATCGGTTCATAAATGAGTGATTGTACCACGTACATGGATTTTGACTTCTAACTAGCAGAACATACGAGACGCTGTGAGATGATATCCAGGCATCTAATGTTCCCTTGCTGTTCGCATGAATAGGTGGAAAATTGCAGCTGTCACAGGTCACGCATTTGCAAATAGAATATTATCGTTACCTTTGCCCGATTATCTTCACGTTCGGCGCCGGATGTGCGCTGACAAATACAAGCCTCCGCTTTGGCTAGTGATATTAGCCTTCGTATTTGTGACTGAGAAAACTTACTTTTTATACACAAAAAACCCGATCATTTTCCTTTGCACCTGCGTGTATGTCTGGCTAAGATTCCCTGTGCGCCACTGCAGAACGGTATCCAGTGTATTTATACTCGGCGCATCAGATTTCTAACTTTATTTCGTGTTGCTGTCAAGTAATTCATTTATAATGATCTTTAAATCTTGCCTGTAAGGAAGGTGTTAGAGTCCCTGGTATATCAAGTTGCCACAAAAAATGGTTTTTGTGCGCCACCTAGCAAATATGGGACATTACAGCTGACGAAACATGTTTTCCTGTTCATAACCTTGCAATTGATTCAACTGATTCATTGAACCTTCCCGTGTTACTTGGAAATTATTGATCAAGGGTGAGACTTTGTCCATAGGTTGTTGTGTTAATTTGTTGTTTGTATTACTATGGTTAAATAATTATCGCACACTACTATGAAGGCACATTGGTCCAAAAGTCACTTTGCGAAATTTCTTACACTGACTTGAGGTAACCTGTGAGGCATTTGTTTTTCAAATACTTTTGCATGGAATACTTCTGCACGAATCATCTCGCATGCCTCAATAAATATGAATGAGGGACACTGCATATTACGTGCTATACTTTCTTTTCTACAGAGTAATGGTCTCGTTATAGAGTATTACACAGGTACACCTGAACTTGATATACTTAACAGATTACGCTTTAGTCGTGCAAATCGAATTTATAATAATACAGAGCAGTAAAAAATTAGTCTTATTAGAAACACTATCAGCGAATGCAGCTAGACAGGTGTGAAATTTTTGTTGCTTGTTTACACATGTTTTCTTTTTACCGTAAAAAATAACTGACTTATTTAGGAAAGTGTTTATTACTCGTCCACTCATACTTTTGTGTACCTATCTCTACAATATCATATACATACTCTGTAAGAGTGGTAACAGACCTCGGTAAGTTGTTGATCGGAGACACTAGTGCTCATCATGCAACGTTGCGGGCTATTTCGGGAATGATTCTTAGCTTCCTCAAGAAGTTGTTGGGCGCGTCTTCTTAGTTCTTCTTGGCGATTTTCCGGACGCTAATTAGAAATATATCAGAATTTTTTGAAGCATGCAGTAACAGTGTTACTCAATCTCGCCCAAAAGTAGATTATTAAGAAGATTATCATATTGTCTATGCGATGTCAGAACCGTGATTCAAGCAACACAGCGCTACGATACGGGATGATGCCATCTGTTGTGTAACTACTTTACTGGTGAGGCTTACTTTAGCCGCTGAATTATTCCTAACCAAATTTATAATGACAATCTAAAATGAGTTGATAATATGCGGTTATAAGTTATAAATAGATTAATGTGTACACATATTGTGACTCAGAAATAGAGGATAGTAATATGATTGTGGTAATAAATATTACGAGCTAGAAATACCAGTGGAACTCTTGCTTAGGATCGATGTCTGCCGTTTCAACAATAATCCATGTGTTGGTTAAGTACGAAAATTATTTAGTTATTCAGTAATGGCCAGATAGCATCACTCTTTCTTGTTTTTTTAAGATGTAATTGTGCGCCACGTTATTTACTTCAGAGATACAAAATGTGTTGGGCGCTAACTGTAGATGTACAATACCTTGGCAATGTCAGAGCATCCATTTGGTAAAGATAAGGAACGTGGTGGAGCCAGAGGTAGTCTGCTCAACACTGTATTTCCGCTGACTGAGTCACCAACGATAGGGCTTCCGGGGCTCGTTTCCGTCATTTGAGGGGTGCCACATTTCTCCGACTCGCTGTCCGAGTCAAACGTTTTCAAATTAGGCTCAATAGTTCTTTTGGTAGAAAACGTTTCATTGCTGTTTTGCTCTTGATCTTCGGTTTCAGCCGATTTCGTAGCCTGTTCATGGCCAGCATCACTTGCGCTTTCACATTGGTTGGTAACTAGATTCTCCTGGGTAAAATCATAAAAAAAGGAAAATTAAAATTTGAAGAGCGCGAAAAGGCGAGTACGACCAAATATTCACATTATAATAACTTCTGAGTACAGCAATGTATTTGAATTGTTTTCGCCATGAACTTGCCACTAAAAATAACGTCTGTTGTTATATTCTTTCAGTAAATATACTAACTTTTTTCTCGCCACGTTTTTCTCTATAGGGAGGTTTTGGGGGCGATTTTAGTTCAAATCTGAGGTCGGCCATTTTACCAGCTGTACGCACAAACTTTGGTAGTTGAATCATGCGTAATGGTGGATTCATAAGTTGCTCTCCAGATAAATCCTCTTCACTTTCGTAGCCGGGCTCCTCTTCCTCTATCAAAGATGGTTGCCTAAAAACAGTCATGAAACCGCTCTTTAAGAGTAACGCTCCATGTAGATTTAAGGAATATATAACGTAATTTTTATTTAATTATTTATATATAACATTTTATAATATTTTATTTAACTATCGCGCCTGAATATATAAAGTCCTTAATAAGAAATGTAGTATAATGGTCACGCTGGTCCATCTATAATATCCACTTTACCGAAATTAAGTGAAACTCTTAATGCTTTCTAAAATTCCATTTCCTTTTGTTTTCTGTGCACTTAAACGCCAACTTTTCCATTACGTTTTCTTTAGAGGAACTCATAGTTGCGAGTTACAAATTTTTGCACTATGCAATTGAATCGATCGAAACCTTTGGCCCCTCGATCAGTCTGTCTCACTCAATCTTTACCTGACGAGGGTATACATTGAATCCGCCGCCGTGGTTCCAATTCGCTTGATCTGAACCTCTTCCCCAGTGAAATGGGCTTTCAGCTGGTGAAGGTAGGTCATGACAACCAATTTGTCTGGCACGTTAAGTATTACCATATCTGTAGGGTCAATCAGGCGCGGAATCCCCAGTTCGGTGGCTGCATCAAATGCCTACGCATTCAAAGTTGGAGCAAAAATGTGTATAACTGGTTTATAAGTGTAGCGTTGCCATAAAGTTTCTGCCAAGATACCAAAAAAAAAACTGTGTTACCATGTCATATGAGAATTGAGAAAAGATCACCGAGGCATCTTTGCACTTGCCAGTGGTTTACTTGTTCTGTGTAAATTTCTGCAATAATGTTTTTTACATCGTGTATTCATGGGATCAACATGTAGGGTGTATGGATATAACAAAAGCGGCGTGTCACTAGCAAGCAACAGAACGACAGGGCTCGTATCACATAGACGGTAATAATTGACAGTTACACAGCGTGAGATAGAGGATGTGGTGAGACGTGTCTGGATCATCTGGACCGCTAATGGCCAAAAAGGGATGAATGGAAGAGCGATGAAACACATGTGAACAAAAGACTATGAGCAGAAAACAGAAGATCCAAATTGGCAGAAAATGAGAGATCAAAAAGCAAACACAGCGGACACAAAAATCACGTATTTCGCAATGCTCGAAGTTGATTGGGTTTAGACGCAGAGAGACCTGATGCACTAGGTGCCCGGAGACATAACAACAACCAAAAAAGATGGAAAAACGTAAAAATACAATAGTTTGATGACGACACGTTGCCTGTCTTCGAAAAAGCAATAACAGCCTTTGATGTAGGAGAGGCTAGTATTACTTTTTGCAGTGATATCAGCTACACTAACTGACGACAACGGATAAATATGAACGCGTGGGAGTAGTTACGCACATAGAATGAACACGATGGTATATACGAGCTTGTCGCTGGCCACTTATCTGTTTTCGATTATATCTCTACATCTAAACAAATTATATTTGCCGAATTTCCAAATATGCAAAGGAAAAAGGTTAAATTTGAATTGTATTTACTTTGACCGTTTTATGTTTTATGGGACGTTTATTGACTACAATAGTCGATTTGAAACTCTTATGCGATAAGAAGTGCGCGATGTCTATCTACTCTTTTGATCGCCGTGACTTTTAATCGCAGACACCTTTCATTTACAAAACAAGCCACTGTATTATCAAATTGATCTGAATGTAGGCCTACATGCGTCATTGGCTCAAAAACAAATTTAAATGGTAACAATATACTGGTAGTACCTTATTGTGGATTACCTTATTGTCTGCTCTGGCTTTCTTTAATTTTGCGAGGATATAGACGTACCTTCTTGCAATTGCCTTTTATGTCGTATGGCGAAAGACTGTCAAAGTCAACGAGATCCGGTCTGAAGCCGTGTATGACGGCACAAAACGCTAGTCCGTTGCGCCATGATGTTGTCATATTTGTAATCGACACATTGGGATAGCCTGTAATTCTCAAGAAAGTTTCATTGAAATTATATTCCCAAATGGTGTGCTGATAAAAGGAAAAGTATTTTTTAAAAAAGCAAAAACAGAATGTCTCCATGTCTGTTTTTATTCTTCTAAAAACCGATCGCTATCGGACAATTTACAGAAGCACACAGAAGGCCAGACCGCAGGCGGCATTGTAGCCCCCAGACACGAAAATAAAGGTATCACTAACTTCAAGTGACTTCAATACTACGAATCATTATAATTTTTATGCGTTGTTGCTTTTGGGCACGCCGTTTACCACTATCAAATGGACGCATGCTGCATCTACACTACACGCATGCCAAAACCAACACGTATACCTTATGCACGCTCAAGCGCCGAGTTAAACTGCAGTGGTGTTATAGGAACCAACTTTTAGTATAAAGTAAAAATTATGAACGGAGGTGAACAGACATCTCGCTCCGAAAAGCGAACTTTACTGTTCACCTATGCTCATACAACTTTGAGTTATAATTGAATTATCGTCCTTGATTTGTCCAAAAGGTACTTTATGAAACCATTCAATCTAATAGTTAGCGAGTTATTGTGGGTTAATTTATCAGCGTATTTTTTAACTTTTGATAGAAGAAACTAACATGACTCGAAGATGAATAGATTTAATGAACATAAAAACATTTACATTAAAACGAATAGTCTTCTGAAATAAGATGCTTTCAAATTAAGTTAATTCCGAAAAGTCTCGTACCACGTATCTTGTCATATCTTTAACAATGGTCAAGAAAAGCCAAATATAGCAATGATGGCAACACCTCTAGAAGTTTATTCAATTATAGTTATCTAAAAAGCTACTACTGTCAGAATTTAGGCATTTAAAATAGCAAACAAACAGGTTTCAGACTACGTATCTCGTACAATTTTACGAAATGGAAGATCTACAGCCCATATACGTACAACAATAGCAAGTACACTTTCGACAATTCTAGTGTTTCCGAGTCGTTTGTTCAATCGAGTGTATGACAACGGTTTGCAAATGTTTATGTATACATATGATGCCGCCTAGAGCTTACAAATTGTGAACGTTTAATACATAGACCTTTGCTAACTCCCGAAGAGAAAGATACTTACCTTGTGTGACCTGTTGGCACCACAGCAGCAATTCGTCACCAGTCATATCGTCGTCGTCGTTTTCTTTTTGCAACTGGGATTTGTTGTGATCCTCTTTGAGTTCGTCTTTCGAATTTTCACCCTTATTGTCCCGATGTTGGCTAGGTCCCGCCTGCTCCGGACCACTGCCGTATGCGGGGCTCCAACTGAGAGTGGTCGAAAAATAATTGTAACGACATATTGTAACGAAGTATTATTGATATGTTACGCACAATATTCACAAATATTTGCAGGTTTAGAAAATTAATTCAACCAATCAAGCGGTACTTCGAGTTCGACAAGCAAATCATAGTGGTTAAACTGCATTGCAATGATACAGTAATACTGTTTTCTTTGGTATTGTAAATGCTTTGCCTGTCAGTGCTAGTGCCATGTGTATAAATTTATGGGCAAAAAGACGCAGAGGAAAGGGCACCCACCTGCCAACCCTGTATCCCCTAGCCCACATACTAAACGTCACAAGGGAGACAATACATATCCTCAGCAAGGCATCACCCATCTCTTGAAGGCACTACCATTCCATATATGCCTCTCAAAGACTATTTCCCCACGGTAGACCTTCGGCTGAGTGCGACTTTGCTTCAATAGAACTTCCTACTTGCCACTCTTTCCATGAATCCCCCGCCCCCCTCACTTCTTCCCACTTCCCTGCCTGTCTTGCTTTCTGCTACCTTTTCTGCTGTTCTTATTTCCCGTCTATGTGGAGATGAAAGTGCCTTTTAAGGCCCACAAGCTTGGACATATCTAGTGTCTTCTCCAGCCACTTTGTAACGTGACAAACCATTACCTTTGTTATTATTGTTGTTATTACCATTATCAGTATTATTATTATATAATAACTGCAGAAGTTCGTGTTTAACTGTTATCCAGTTGAGGCAGCCAGTGTACAAAGTTCGTAACACAGAATTAGTACAGCCTCCACGGGACTCTTAAATTACAATACAAGACACACTTTTTTGTGTTCAATAAGTACTTCGACAACGCTTATAATAATCTATCCATAATGCATACATGACGTAGAATTAAATCAAACAGACTAGTACCGTTATCTGTGAAGTAATGTTGCGTATTTGAAATGAAACCTTGACCCTTTAGCGAAATTCGCTCTATACAGGTCAATATAGCGCAGCTCTCACCAATAATTGAAGTGCTGGACTATATCTGAACTCGGCTGCAAGTAATCAAAATAAAATTTTTGAGAAGGATATCTGGCTTTTTTAGGCTGAAACACATTAGGAACACAAGTATAAGGGAGTCACTAAACGTTTGAACCATTCACATGCTACATTAAATTATGCAACTACGGTGGTATGGATATAAACGAAAGATTTACATATTAGGTTTTCAATTCTCATTCTCGGGAAGTAAGGCCAAGAAATCGACGTTGAACTAGATGAACCACCCATGTACAAAACTTCATACAAGCGCACTTGTGGATTTTTCTGAAAAATCTGTGTGGACAATTATAAACTGCAAAGTTTCGAAGGAATTAACAACCAAGTTTTGTCAATGCGTAGTTATTTCATCTTAACTTTTGATCGCTAGTATTGGCTTTCTAATTTTTTAGTAATGGCGAATCCCTCTTGCCAAACTCCCAATAGATCCCACTAAACCTTGGGTACCATTTTATATATGTAGCGCTCTTCTATTACTCCTACTGGATGCTCTACACAGTTCCTATGGCAAATTAAGAGCAAACAAAGGATAATTTTTTGTTACCCTTTAAAACATCATCGCAAGGAATTTATGACAACAGCGGCTACCCAAGATAATACCCGCGTAGTACGTACCCCACATAGTATGTCCCAAAATGATTTTGGTGAGGTTTGAAGATACGGTATGGTGAGATGTTAAAGCTGCTCGATGGAAATTGATTTTTATTAATTTTGCGGGCTGCCTTGCCGCCCCAGCATGGATCATTGGTCAACGTTTATAGGATATTCCACTTCAGTTAAGCAAAACATTCACGATGTGTGACGAAAAAAAGGGTCAAAAGAGAGCAGAATGCCGTTGCTTTGCCTGTAGCACCTGTTGGCCAAAAAGGACAAGTAGGGATTTAACGAATAGATGATGACAACCTCTTCGGAAATTCGATATGTCGTTGGCAATATCCTTATCAACGACAAACAAAGCTCCCGTTCAAACTCAACTTTATGCATACATGCAGCTTGAATTTGATAGTTGAAAACCTGTCGGAAATTGATCGGTGTGCTCTGGCTTCACGGTGACGGCAATTGAGTTCTTAGTCTTTAGGACGGGTACTATAATATGAGAAAGACCAACAGAAAAGTGAAACAAAATCGAACGTATTATTCTATTGAGTACTAGAAGAAATTCGACAATATTAAAACATTGTTTACCCAGTAATAGTGCACTCTATCGTTAGGTACAAGCTATAGTATCTATATCTCATTGGCATAGGGTAATGAGTGTACTGGTTAAACAGGTTAAGTAGTCCGGCGTTAGGTGTCCACACCGCATCTCTTGTCGAACAAAATAGCCAAACGACAATTTAAACTTGTACTACAAAGAGATCAAAGGAATGTTCAATTAATAAGCTTATTACTTTATCTCAGGCACTACATTGTTCTCTACGAGATGGTTAGTGCGTGCCACGCGGCAAAAGGTCAGCTGATGCAGCTTTTTTTCAGATGGTCAGCTAACCATCAGCCAACATTTAACGTCCACGGTAGCAGTTTTTGCATTACTTCGTAAGACGAATTCCATATAAATGTAAATGTGCACTGGCGGGGATCGAACCCATGCACCTACGTGTCTCCTCCAGTCGCAAGGCGCGTAAGAATGTACCAAGCTACCGAGCTCGACCAGCTGATGCAGCTGGTGACGTTACACCTTCCCATTTACTACACTAATGCCAGATGGATTACGAAGGTTGGTGAATTGCTTGACAAACTATTCCACGCTTCCCAGTCTGGCCTGTCTCAACATGTAACTACATGCACATATTACTCGACCTCCGCGGCACATCACATTTCATTCTGACGGCAATCGCTCTCACACTCTAAAGTTGTATGGTCCTACTCATGATGCCACTAATCGGCTAGGAGCAATGTTACCTAGAATACCATACAAGTACCTACGTGCATAAGTGTGCAGTTGTTTGACCTTTATAATTATCCGCTGGATGGTCACGGGCTGACTGCTATTATTAGATGTCTAAGGTTTTAACTTCGTTTGAATTTAACTCTAACAACTATATCATTCAAGTTAGTTGGTTTCTCCCTTGACCAAAATTATCTTTAAATGGTTTGCTTCAAGAGTTTTATTATGTCTGCTTAAAATTATTATTTCATAAAAGGGAAATTATTATTTCATAAAAGGTTCTTCAGGGATCATTAAAAAGAATTTTTTCAAAAAGTGTGTAAGTGACCTAACGTCGTCAGTGATAACCTAGAGTCACCGCTAGCATTAGACATTCATGTTGTTGTGTAGATCTAAAGATGTTCCACCGCGTTCGTCGGAGCAACAATATTTTCAGGTCTTTAATATATGAGAAAATAATCTTCGAAGTAGCATAACGTTTACTATCTTTGCTATCGCCGTACAGGGCGTTTAGAGACTGTCTTTCGTAAGCGATTTTCGAGATTTTCACTAAGAAAAAGTGAAATTACAAATTAACTTATACAGAAAAAGGTATTAGTGAATTCTAAAATAATATAAATCGCTAAATGCGAAGATACGATAAAATGGCATCAAACAAGGTTTCGTAAACTATCGCAATCGACCTACACAAACTTAGTACTCAAGAAACAAGAAGTGCGTCGCCCAAGGTTTAAGCTAAAATAATATTAACGGCGCTCGGGGGGAGCGACTGCTCTTCACAAGATATTACTTCAAGACAGAGAGCGCAGAGAACCGTTTAGACTAAAGCAGCGGACGGTGTGAAAATAAGGTAAAAGCGGTCGATGAGATGTTAATCCGCATGCAAATGTTTAAACTTAAACCCGATCGACTTGGCTGCTGAGTTGCTTCTCATAATTAGCTGCTCTTTTCGTACCTACTCAGCAGCAACACACTGTATGTAGCAAAACAACACAGACGGCCGCAAAAGCTAAACACAAACTCCCCAGTCAACTTGGTTCGGAGCTTGTCTAACGCTTCACCTCGCTGCTCTCTCTCTCTCCTGGGCCTAGTGAACGAACCCCAATGGCTGAACCCATCCTCCACTTCGGGGAGGGATCGAGATAACGATTACTGCGGGTCAAGAGCGTAGACACTTCACAACACACCCGAATTCCTTAGTCAAATTGCATGCATATAGTCGTTATAACCTATAGGCGGCTCCCCTTCCTCCGAGAAAAGTTGTGCTGACTGCAGCAAAGTAAACCTATGAAATATTACCTTTAAGTTGCGCTCTTCCTGCTTTTAGCTTTGAGCTGAGTGCTGAAAACTCCACATATATGAATGAACGTGCATATATTAATCTTCTATGAGGGTCAAATAGACCAGTTTTTAATAGCAACGTTCAATCTAACATTGCAAGGAAGCTACACATAATTAAACAAGTTTCCCGGAAGGCCTTGCAATACAAAATTATCTACCTTCCTCAAAATGTTCTACATAAGCGAAGGTTGTACAACGGAATAAATGATTAACATTTAAGATAAGCTGTTAATTATAGTTCTGTACTATTTTCGTTCGGGAAACCAACTTGTTTTTATAGATAAAAGATGCTAAATTATATTTACGTTTATAGCCATAATGATTGCCAGTTGCAATTACAAACAATGGGGTGACAGGTGACCAAATGTGTATGTGTACGCCTAATATAAACGATCACGGTCGAGATAACTGCACTCTAAGATGACTAAGTTCATAGAAGCTTGCTTGTTTATTTGTGTTATTCCAAAAATCCGTTCGGAGACAGTGGCCTTGAGGCAGACGAAGCTCATCTATTTTTCGCGCGTTATATTTAATGGTGGAAGGCATCACGGCACAAAACTTTTAGAGATAACGCCACTTTCCTAGGAAAACGAGAAGTTAAAATATTACGAATAATTAATATGAATTGTTAAGCGACCTCTAGAAGCTTCCTCGTGCGGTTTGACTTTTGTACCGGTCTTGATAACAATAAATACAGATCAGGCCATAGGAGGAGTAATTGAGGGTTTTAGAGCAAAAGGTGTAGCACTGCTTTGGCTAACACGTCGCTATCAACACTTGTTTGTGCAGCGCATACTTCTTTCCCCAAGTATGCATACCAGATATTCAAATATTGGCTCTAAATACGGCTATCTTAGTCACTGATGGCGCTATGACTGATTAGTATGATGTACTGATAAGCCGTTACAAGCATATCATAAGCAGTGCATCATTTTTATAAAAACAACAGACATATAGTCTCAAAAAACGACGTTCTGCTTGCGATATATATATATTTTTTTTATTATCTCTTCAAATTCCTTCCTCAGTGGACCGTCATGTAACAAAACTATTGTCAAGTCAATCTAATATTAAATGTATACCGTTCGGCTTTAGTCAAGATACGACCGGATATTCTCATATTAAAAGCGATGAAATGAAAAGTGTCAAGCCAGCACATTCTCTCTAATTATATGCACTATGTTTCTTGAACTCTCCAATGATAGATACTCGTCGCTGGGAGCAATGATATTATTTTGAGTTCGTCCACCATCGAATGTTTCGGTTCGGGTCCCTTTGGTTTCGACTACAACTGTGCGACATTCGAAATCGAAATGAGCATGTGCAAAGCGGCGGCAGTATAGGTAGTAAGCCATGAGAGCGCACGGGGAGTATGGGATGAATTCAACCCGCCGAACAAATATGAAAATTTTTATTCCGTCAGTGAGGGAATCCACGAGAAATATGTAGGGGAGGGGAGCGAAGTTAACAACGAAGGGGCAAGAAAGAATCGCCGTTCAGAAGACGATGTCTGAAGAAACAAGAAACGAAAGACTAAACAGAAGAAGGTACAAAAGAAAGAGCCAAGTACGGGAACACAGAGTCGCTGGGTACGCCGAAGATCCAATGGGTAAGAGAAGAGTAGAGAAAAACAGCAAAAGGAGTAGTGGGCAAGAGGCTATGCCCCGATGATGGCAATACTGCTACTGATGATGATGATATTGATCATTCGTGGTTTGATCGGGTGGGGACGAAACGTGGCGAGCCACTGAGAGCTTGCGCTGTTTTTCAGAAGCTGACTGCTTGCTTGGCAGCGTGAACCGAGTTCAGGAATTAAGGCAATAAAAAACGCCTCAAGCGGAAGAAAAAAGGAACGGGAAACCTGAGGAGTTACGCCGACGGCGCTACGAAATGCCAACGAAAGAGGAGAGCTTGCTCCTCACGTCACCATCCACCCTTTCTAGACGGCGAACAGGCGAGACAAGTACCGCCACACTAAAAAAAAAAGTAAGAAAAACGGGGTGAAGGGGCTATACACGCAGGCGATAGGCCTCTAAGGAAAATTGAAAAATCTTAGGACATGTTGTACCGTGTCCGAGCGGCAATTTTTCGTGTAGCAACTTTCTTGACCCTGCTAATACGGGGCCAGAAACAAATATGACGAGAGCGGCTACACAAGGTGAGTTAAAGTTAAATAGCGAAGACTTAGAAACAAATATATGAGATTTCGTAAATTATTATAGGCAGTATATTATATCTTATGGTTGTAATAATGCTAACTACCTATAAAACTGATCGTTTTACCTTGACGAAGTAATTTCGTAAGAGCGACATAAGGATTACGTTTTTAATCAGTCGTCAAGGTCTGGCAAGCAAGCCGAACGTTTTGGACACTATGATTCTTGGTGGGTGACAACTAATTCCAACGAACAGAATTTAGTCCCAACAAATAAATCCTAGTGAACTTAATTTTACCATTGGATCCAATCTAGCCATCTTGTTCACTTTCTCGCGACCACATGCTGTCCTGGTCAAGCCAGAACAGTAAATACACTTCGTCGCCTTTGATTTTTATTCTCCTTTGAACATATAACACTTGTTAAATAACAAAAGATTTTTCTTCTTTTACAGCAGTAGGGTTCTACACTCGATATACCCGTATGCCTGTCTTAACT
Organism: Tropilaelaps mercedesae; assembly: GCA_002081605.1. Taxonomy (NCBI): domain Eukaryota; kingdom Metazoa; phylum Arthropoda; class Arachnida; order Mesostigmata; family Laelapidae; genus Tropilaelaps; species Tropilaelaps mercedesae. The sequence continues at coordinate 21,448 of MNPL01001618.1, forward strand.
TTATGCAGCCCCACATAATTGACCTTAATGTTGGTAGAGAACCTTTTTATGCTCACCTGCGTATTCATAGTGAGCCAATGACAACGTTACTGTTATTGCGTGTGATTCATTTGGTAAATCAAGGAAGTACGGAATCTTTACCTAAAGTGAATACATAGAGGGCAACCGCTGTTATATTATTATCGTGCTTCTAAGCCTTTGATCTCGAGATGAGTCGGGTAGTGTCACCATGGGTAATGAGATAACTGCTCTTGCTTTCACTATGGCTGCGTGCTACTAACTTCACGTCAACACTGTAAAATGCAAAAACTTCAATTTACTTCTTTTGATATATCATGTGAGGTTCTGCTGCCTCTTAGATTGGAGGTGTTCAATATCTTAGCTAATATGCAGTTTTTGGTCAGCATTTTTTTTAAATAAAAAATGCATCGAAGCTTACTACGGCCTTATATGAGTTATACTGAGAACGAACGCAAACGTTCCCGTATAAAACCACCTGTGCTTCATCGAGGAACCCCAACACGTTCTTTGACGTAAGCCGTGCTATAAACACTCGAGGACGAAAACATTTAATCCCATTGCGCCGAACGAGCCCTTCAGCTAAGAATAGCAGATACCATTAATTTATTGAATTGCCAATACTAACTAGTAGTGCAGATATGCATAGGGCGAATATGATCACTCTGCTTAAGGACGAATATAAACTAAGTGCTAGGTATTGAGGCTGGCCGATTTGATCCAACCCAAAGTAACAAAAAAACGATTAATTTTATAAAGTTGAGAATAATACCAAGGTCGTTAAAATTAGATAAAATGTGCATTACAAAAATAAAAGCACATTACGATACGATTGGCTGCCTGTGCGTCTAAACACATAGCTGCATATTCTTTTTGATAAAAAGTTATTAGAAATTATTTTGCTATTTTATGCAATTATCATTAAGGCAGCAACCCCTTTATTTACCGTCATGGATATGTGTTTATTAGAGTGATGTGAAGGTGTGGCTTTAAGTGTCATTACTGCTTCCATGAATGATGATGCAGCTATTTTCAATGTGTGCGCAATGGTAGTGATCTAGGCACAGCTAGCGGCACGAGTAGTAGCACAAATGCGTATGTAGAGAGAATTGTGGCAATAGTGGCTGCTACCACTGCCATCGAATCGTGTCACTTGCAGCCACTCCATTATGCGCTGTGATATTAAAACAGAGAGAAAGGTAGAAATATGTGACAGTATTGCACGAATGTGCTGCCGAATGCAAAGATTGTGCTTGGCCTGCCAAGTGAACACACGTATATGTGTGGCGGAACTAGCGATTAACCTATATAGTGTTTGCAATAGCAATATTTTTTGCGAGCTTCCAGCTCTGATAGATTCTCAAAATAAATGCGCGAGTACGGTACGTTGGGATAAATCGGTAGTTTTTTATGAGAATCACCGTTATTGTGGTTGTTACGACTATCACACTTACTATTTTAACGAAGCAAAGAAAATTTCAAATTTGTCTATATTTTAAGAAAGGACTAGCTAGATTGAAATGTTCCGTCAGCGAGAACTACGAACTCGCTGTATTAATAAGGAACGTACGGCGTGCAAAAAAACCAAGCGTCTTAAGGCGAAAAAGTAGTAAATCAATATGAAAAAATGTCGAATATGGCATGGTTTCATATTACGGTCTGCCCCTAGGGCAAAAACTTCTCATTGTAGAGAGTTATTGGGAATCATTTCTTTTGTTAAAGAAATCGATTTGTTGACGCTATTTCTAGGCGATCAATTCCAGGTCAACTACATAACTCAAAATTTATGAAAAAATAACATAGACATCTACCAGCTGTTGTATTTGAAGAGTATCACCGATTTGTATTGGACCTAATGTTTAGCCATACGAAAATAAATGCCCATACGGCAAACTGGCATTACAAGCTTTCAGCTGAAAGCCTTGGAGTTACCACAAACGATTCATATGTCCCTATTATACCTAAGTGACTAGCTATATTTTCTGTAAAATGCTTCTTCTTTTTGGGGCCAATTGGAACATTACACCAAACTAAACTGCCTCTTTGAAACCAGCAATAAAATTGCACTCCACTACAAGTAATGATGTTATACAAACGTCTTTGTGGGTTGTGCATAACGACATTCACGAATATGCGACTTATTAAAATCAACAAATAAAGATGAGCTATTCCATAATACCACTTCTTTGTTCGGGCTGGGAATAAATAACCCATCCTTAACGATTTTCAATAACTATCAGGAGACCGTCCCCTTAGGAGAGCTAAGACGAAAACAAGATCATCATCAATGGGTGATTTCAAATCCCTGGAGGATCAACTTCGAGTTTATGTTCCTGTCCTTCCTTATTCTCTCTGTATTCCTACCGCTCACTTGATCCATTCCCATGGCCCTCACCGTTATCTATAAAGTCATTTCAGGATTCACGGAAGCGTATGCCCCTCCACTGTCATTCTCATCCCTTAAAGCGGACAGAGAGAGGCAGAGAGAGGTACTATCGGTTAGGTAGAAGTCAGCGAGTCAGCTTTCTTTGACGAGTCAGTATCTGGCCAGGAAGAGATCTTACATAGAGTAGAAAAGCCTGCAACCTAGGTTCATACGGCCTTATTTCTTTAACGAACTTATTATTTTAATTATTGGTATTATTATTCTGTACCATACTCTCAAGGTTACGACGTCATATACACTGTGCTATAATCCGTACATCATATACAAGGTTTTTATATATTTTTAGTTAAAGTTCGGTAAAATAGACGAATAGCAAGTGCGCAATCCTAATTTTGGCATATCTATTCGTAAACTCGGACCTAAGGTTGCTATTATTGTCTATAAGATACTAGCGCTAAGATATTCATTGAAAGCAGGTCCGAAACTGCTTTAAGTCAATAAAGCCAATAATTATATCTATTTCTTTTACCACTCAACAATAAATATCTCAAAGCAGATCAGTTGCACTCATTTTGTAATATTTTTTATAATATTTATAAACGATATTAATATTAATATTAATATTAATATTAATATTAATATTAATATTAATATAGTAATGCGTATTAAATTCAAATAGTTATCACTTGAACGCGCTCTTCGTACATGAAGTGTAACGGTATCAATAAGATGTCCCCTTTGTAAAGAAGGCTCAAGACGTATACCATTCGATCGATTTCTCGATTCTAAGCAGGATGAACGGCGCCGAACATAGAGCTAGGAATTTATGTACATGTACATACTTCTTTCAAGTACATTCGAGGAGCGGGTAGGAAAGCATGCACGCTTTAGACACCTATGATAATAATGAATATTCCTACCTGTAATTGAAAGATTTTTTAAATTATATAAGTTTTGAACCTCCTTTCTAGAGAAAAAGTATGTGGATACATTTACTCTCAATTTAGACGATAATAGGAAAATAAGTACGTTGAATCGATAAGCAATCAACATTTTATTTAACAAGGATGTTGCACGCCGTCGAAGCATATAAACACCTATCAAATGGCACAACAAAATGAACACTCTATGGGTAGTACATTTTGTATCACGTGTGTTTAAATGACAAAATATCAAAATTCATCAGGTACCCCGGAAATTTTTAAATGGGTTTTGGATTTATTTTGCAGAGTGCAAATATATCAAGAGTGATAGCAGCTTAACAATTCTAATGCACCAAATAAAAATAGATGAAAGACAACGAAGAACACAAACATGAAATAAAAGGGTAGGGCGCGAGTATATATATATATATATATATCTTACTAGAAATGGAGGTGATTTTTATAAAGCCACTTTTTACCTATCTCTAATTAAAAATAGAATTCTACGCACGACTATAGTAGGGTAACTATAACATAGTAAATGCTTATTTTCATAATATTGATGATTCCAACCTGATGTCAGACGCTGGGTGGCATCTCGATATTGTAGTTTTTCTCGTAAACCAGCAAGCCATTATTTGAATCTAAATCGTCCACACGACCCGGTCAGACTGGATAATTGCCTGGGCATTACTCATCACGGCCACCTAAACACTATCTCGGCCAAATATTTCCTTACCATAATATTTAATTATTTATATAAGAAAAATAAATTAACGTTATAAGTCGAGTTATATTAGCATTCGTTTTGTTAGTTTCGTTCATAATTTAACTCATATATTTTTGTGACGTGAAGCAAGCATCAGCTTTGACACAATATGCCTGAAAAAAACTAAAGATTACAGGTGCATTTTAGATATTTGTACATATTTTTTCACAGCCCTTTTAACTGAGTCACGAAATGTAACACCACAATTCAGGCCCTCATTCTCTATATTCGTTTAACAGTTGTTGGCCAATAATACGCACATAACATCCTTATCCAAAGACAAAACGAGCTCATATAATAGCTGCCTTTGTGGTATGTTCAAAGGGGTATATAATTTGTGAACTTCTTTGATAACCGTAAACCTACATCTGTATGCAGCATTTCTGAGAAAATAGATAATATAATCTGAATACAGATCTCTTCGCAGGTCCACGCACAATCGGAGAGTAGCGTTTGTAGTTGAAGGTTCAACTGGGCGGAAACGTGCAAATCAGCCTCGATAGCAGCCTTGAATCCTTACAAATAGTCGAGAATTGGAAGTTAATGCTTGGAGACTAGTGTCACCTCTTGCATGCCAAGACCTAAGCCCCAGAGTTCACTTCTTAGCGGTAATAGATGTCCAAGTTGTTTAAGCTATGACTTGAGACGTCTGTGTTTTTTTAGACTGTTTTCACGAGTCGAAAAGCAAAGCCAAAAATTACCTGCTTCAAAAAGCCCAATCGAGCACCTAAATACGGTTCTAGCGCGCTTGAAGATGAAAAAAGTACGCACAAGTGGTTTTTAAAAAAAGAACAGAATTCCGGAAGGTTTCGGGTTTCCCATGATGAATCTTCAAAATGGCTCATTGACGTATCCTTTCTTGGTCGACCTAGCAGCAATAGTTGGCAATAAATAGCAGAATAAGTTCGCTTTACGCGCAAAAGCTGTACCTAAGTAATAACCAACTGTCTTCCTTGATGGGTTTGCAAATATTGAGAAAGCGCAGAGGATTCTCAGCTACAAATGTGTGTGTTTCACACTCCCGCATCCTTTGCCAAGACCTGCGGATGCTCGCCGGAAGAGCGATTACAACGAAACGTTGCTAGGATTAGGAGATCCAGACCTATATATTGACGCCCATAAGGTTGCCAAGTCTTTACTGAAACAACCCTGCTTCGAAGGGTGTTGCCTTTATGATGTCGACTTCCGTGAACAACTCTTTAGTGCTAGGGAGTCCTGCCATTCCTATCATCAGCAATGGCGGGAAAGGATCGGCCAGTTCTCGTTCGCATTCATAATTGTATAGAGTAACAAAGAGATCCAGATTTATAAATGACTATTTATTACTTTGAAAATTCACTGAAGTATGGTTCTATGGCTTATGGATGACGAGGTTTATTTGTGCCTTGTATAATTCGAAGAAAAACACTTCTTATGCGTTTTAAAGCGGTGTGCTAATTAAATGGTTGTAGACTGCGGCTTACATTCTCACAGATATCATCGATTCGGTGATAATATTTCAACATAAAATCTAGTCGAATGGAGGTCTTTGTGCGCTTTATTAGTACAGATCGGTCTACAAGGATCCACTCACTGTGTGATATGGTGTGAGATTCCAGAATTACGCGTTGCGCGATGTTCGACCCTATACTATGTTAGTTAAACCTGTGATTATTTTGCGAACTCACTTTCTTGTGCTTTATTATTCAGAATACCAACGTTTTTCAGAACTGCTTATATCTATTGTCTTATTAAACGTTTGCTGTTGCTCACCAGTTTGGAAACCTTATTTAGAAAACAGTAAAAAAGAGAAAGGACATTTTTTACAAAGCTTCGAAAATGATTTCAACAGCTTGCTTCTGGAACATACTAAGAGATGGAAACCCTGCTCAACAGAGAAGACATTCACAATTTGAAGTTCATACGTATTGTTTCGTACATCTTCTTACATGAACAGAGGTAGCTTTTGTTTCGCCTACTTTAATAATATGTATACTTGGAGGTCATGCCATTGGCTTTATGAAAATACCATTTGATCATATGGCTGTAAAATTGAGACTGTAAGAACTGGATCTGTAAATACTAAAATAGAAAATAAGTAGAGCTGAGGCCACGCAGTATTACTGTCCATGTGAATAAAAATAAGAAGGGTTTTGTTGATTTCTGAAAAGCAAGCGCGGCTTTACATTTGTCTGGGTGTCGTTGTTTTAAGACAATTTCTAAACATTTGTATTAGATTTCCTCTTATAGGTCCTTATCCTGAACGTATGGGAGTTTATCCCTCTACATTCGAATTTAAGATCCCATGAATTGTGTTTAAACTGAGCATACGTACATATATTATTAGCTGGCTTTAGTTGTGTGTTGTCTTCGATGCATCGGTACGAGTACCGTATTACGTAATGAGAAGCATAGGATGCAGAGCAATTTCACGCTATCTCGGGCATTGCTTAATGATTCATGTCTTCAGTCTGGCCCCCAGTAAAATATGCCACAGAGAGCTCAATCATGCGACCTGAGTCTTCTTCGATGCCTCATTCGGGCGGCTTTGGTTGTAAATAAACGATTCCACGCTAACGTAGCTTTGGTTACTAATAGAAATATTCGAAAAGGATGACGTCTTAAACCACACAGGTAGAACCAAAGTGGATGGTGGTCTTAAGACATATCTGTGTAGTTTTTCTATAGTATAGTATTTGCGTTACCTAGGAGTTAGTGCTAATCAAACACGTGCAGTCTTGGCTTAAAAAGCCATCACCAAATGAATTTAGAGTTGGCCTTGACATATATCCAATAATTTAAAATGTCAAATTCTAACTGCTTTTGAAAGCGCAAAGATTTTTTAGTTTTGCGACCTCAATCATTATATTGTAAAGGGACAGTGGGAACACACACAAATAAGCATGTTTCGGCGAGAATATTTAATGCTCTCTGTATCGGTCGTTTTGGCAACGCACATTACATGCATGAACATGAATGACATGCTTGCCAAAAGCTTTAAAAACAAACTTGATCATACTAACACATTATCCGAATGTCCTTCTCGGAATAAGAAATCAGAGATGAAGCTCCCAGAAATTTTTTTTTAAATATTCCCACTTCGCTCTAAAGAACGAGAAAAAGGGAATAAAGCGTTGAGACTGGGCTGACGGCACGGTGCATTTGCAGCCATCTTACGCTAGAAGAAATACCTAGGTGAAAAGGTTCGACTCTTGCAGTTGTAAAGTTATATATATGGGGTCACTTTTATAAAACAATGTAAAAGCAATACTGTGGGCGTTAAACTCTGGTTGTTTATTAGCCGTGACAAAATAAAACATCAAAATGGTCAATTGTATATTAGACCGTATTTAAAGGGTCTTTAGAAAATAGCACCGGTTTTCAAACATAGAGTAAAATCATGTGGTTAAGATTTTTTATTCTTACATTGAAAATCTGACACTTTACAATATTTCTGTTTAGCACATAATTGCTGTGGATTATCATAACTTCTAATATTTGTTCGTCTAAGTACGCTCTGTATTTCTTATCCATTATTCTTGTGTAAGACCGTCAGAGCGTAGATAATGTAAGAATCTCCATATCATTATATATCTCCATACCATTATGTGAATGCATGTAATTATTATTAATCATCAGTCTCAATGCAAGTATAAATGGAATGTTTACTGTAAAAAGACAGTGTGCAAAAAGATAGAGAAGTGCATATTTATTATTATTGTTGAATTGTCGTCTTAGAGCTAGCTCATTTACTAATTTAACGCATTAATAGAGCCGTTATGAGTCCGACCTTGAATAATATTTTTAGGGTTGCTATTTTATTTAATTCAAGCGGTATTATCGGGAGCGCCTGATCAGCACGCCGGTCACGTTTGAATTTGAGGCGCCATTCCGTGCCCGACTTTGCACCTTTATCAAATTTTCCTTGTTGGCCTTCTTAGTCGCATTTCCGCCAAGAGAATTATACTTTTTCCATCAGACGGGCCTGCCATTGGCGGCCATCCAAGCTGTATTCCAGCGCCTGCGTAGCAGGTTCGTAACATGACCGTCAAAGTCTATATTACGGAGAAAGGCGGCCTCACCTACAATTACCTTCGCCGTGCAAATAAAACCAAGATATATGACAGCCAGCTAAGATGGATTTACTTAACGCAAAAGTCGAATGACCTAATGTTCAAACGGACGACAGGCGCTGACAGCACTTGAATAGGCACAACGAACAGCGGGAAACAAAGTCTGCGGTCGCGTCGGAAATATCCCAATAGAGGACGGTTTAAACCATGGTGTTCAGGTCGATAACGACAAGTCACTCCCAGATTCTTGGAATAACATACTGCTCACGTACGTAATTTGTCGGCCGATCTGAACGAGCCAAACGAACGGCTGAAGACACCCACGACGAAAAACGAACCTTCCTGGAGGACTGGAGGTCTTTTTTTTGAAAACGCTTTCGGGACGTTCAGCTTTATTGTTACCTAAATGGCCAAGCAACGATAATTCTCAGACTTCCTATGTCTGGGGTGATCAAAAAGCTCTGTACGAAAGCCGCCTTTTTTCCACCATATAAAACATCTGTAGAAATGATCGCAAAAACTTTTGCGGAAGTCCTATGGGTAAATACTTTTTACAGCATTTTAGAAAACGAGGCAACATTAATCCACTCGGCACGTAATCATAACAGTATGTCTCGAATGGGTTACTCCAAGGAATTCGCCTGTGTCAGATCTGAAATCATAGCGGCTATGGTTAGCCTGTAATCATATCAATAGATCCAAGCAACTTTTAACCAGCGTCGGGTCATGGAGCCTCTACAAGTGAGGTCATATTTCGAATATGTCCCTCGTCTAGGTAAAAGGTGCAAATCGTTTAATACAGACGGCCCCCTAAATAAAGAAGTATGCTATAAGACTTGCAATAAAAGCTTGCAATAAAACTATTTTTAGCCTCTGGTATTGATAGTGATACCGAGAAAAATGAGCTTCTCTAGGCTCTTGCTACGGCAGTCCTATCCAGTTCCCCTCACTGTTCACAATGAATATAGATCACAGCTATTTCAACAACTTTCAGCGATTGGATGGTTCGTGGACATTTGACAGTTCTACGAGCAAATGAGGGCGCTGCCCAACAGCTCCTTCGCAACCCTCTGCACATATCCACCTCGTTCATACCGCCCATCTACTCTTTCCGAGCTTTCCTTCAAATCTTCCTGCCATTTATCTTACTTCTTTCTTCTTCTTAACCTTAAATGTCCTAACTGCCGGCGCAACGCTATACGAGTCGTTTCTTTCATCCTTTCCAGCGTTCTTGGCGACCTGGCGACCATGGTGTAACATCACTTCCGGGATTTCGCCATTTTCAGCTTCCTGTCAAGACGTGAGCTGTGTAATTACGAGCCAGCCCGTAGAATTAGTTATTTGCAGCGTATGATCCCGAATATCTTTTGTGCTCGTGGAACGATCTCCTACGGAACTAAGGAGCTCTTGAAGCTTCTTCTATGAGGTGGGTATCTGGTGAAGTAGGATATGGCACGATAGAAGGAAGCGAAAGAGCAACGGAGAATGATAAAGCCCTTCTACCACGGACACGCGTCTCATACCAAACGTCGCAAAGACCCAAGAGGGTGGGGTTGACCTGCTTCTGAGGCAAAGTCACAGCCAGTCTGTCAGGAGGCTCAAACACTGACGGCTGGGTTCCCCCCGCCCTGCTTGCCAATTGATAGCCGTAATAAAAGTGTGCATTTCCTATCCGCCAAACATCGCCCTCCCCCACCTACCACACACCATCGGAGAGACAAGCGCTCGGGTCGCTAAGGAAAAGCTCGAATAGAATGGTGAGCTGTCCTCCTGGGTGCTTCCCAATCGAGGTAACTATGTGACTGGCCGTATGTCTTATGAGAGCACAAATGGAACGGGAGGCGACGATACAAATGAACGCAGTAGATGTCTTTGTAACACAGAAGTCTCGATAGAACTCATACCAATTAGCAAGATGGCTTCCTAGATCTGATAACCGATCAAAAGCAAATGGCTTCTTGCGGAATCGTAATTCAGTAACTTCGATTCTCATTAAATTAAAAAAGTTGAGGGTATCTGCTTCCAAAAATGGCGGCTACTGACGCCTGTAGCTTACATATAAATTACAGTCTTCTTGTTAAGGTCCTATGTTTATTATAACAAAAGTAACCTTAAAAAATTATTGTTCTATGATATAGTATTACATATATATCATCTACACATAACAGAATTAACCTTCTCACCGTTCTGCGATAAATCAAGCGAGCTTTAATCCAAATATAACATTCTTAAAAAAATCCATCACGATCTTCATCTAACTCGACTATAACAGCATCTATGTCTAAATAAACTGCATTTAATGGGATAGGAATTTACCGTAAATAATAGTAGAGGGGCCAAATCCTAAATTCTCTAAATGTTAGAGTGTTCTTGTGGTATTGAATAATATACCCCTGTCGTACGCTGTATTATGGAAATTAGCTCCGTAAATGCATCCCCATCAAAGGCGTGAAACCTTTAAATGCCAACCTATGTGTATAGAAAATTTGACGTCGTGGCATGGCATTAAAACAGTGGCGAAGGCTTCCTTAATTCGCAGTTTTTAAAGTTGTGTGTTATTTTAAAACGGTGCCGGTGATCACAGAGGCTTTGTAAAGGCGTCGTTTTTTGAATAGGTGTAGGTGCCCCTAATAAATTAATGGGTAAGGTAAATCAAAGAGGAACTAGAATATGCAACGTGACTCCGTAATCGCTCCAGAGATGCGTCTTTCAAAATTCTGAAGGAAGCATCAAACTTCGAAAACTAGTTACAATATTTCCTTCGGGATCTCATTACAAATTTACAAACTAAACCTTTTATTATAACAATTGAGGTCAACAAAGAAAAGACAAGCAAATTTCTTGAATAATGATATATAAAGTTCCTTGGAAGACCGTTCAGCTAGGTATATGCCCGTCAGCCGATTTTCCTTAGTCATGTCATGAAGTTTGCAAAATTAGGAGAGACCTCGTCGCGAAGCTCAAAATAATAGGGGCTGCTGAACTTAATACGCAATTCGTCAAACTACATTGTTTGAACGAACAAGTGTTAATGATATTATAA